>JAHZMY010002152.1:0-11794 GCA_027743915.1 Seira sanloemensis | reverse complement strand
GGCATTTAATGGCAGAAAATGGTATTCGATGGCAGAAAATGGGATATCATGGAAGAAAATGAATTGTGAAGGCAGAAATTGGTATTTGATGGCAGAAAATGAGATAACATAGAAGAAAATGGATTGTGATGGCAGAAATTGGTATTTGATGGCAGTAAAGGGAATACGATGGTAAAAAATGACAATAATTGGCATTTAATAGCAGAAAATAGTATTTGCTGGCAGAAAACGGCTATAAATGGCGTTTGATGGCAGAAAATGGTTTGTAAATGGCAGAAAATAGATTATGATGGCAGTGAATGGTATATGATGGCAGAAAATAGATTATGATGGCAGTAAATGGTATATGATGGCAGAAAATTGATTATGATGGCAGTAAATGGCGTTTGATGGCAGAAAATGTTATTTGATAGCAGAAAATTGTATTTGATGGCAGTAAATGGAATACGATGGCATTTATTGGTATTTGATGGCAGAAAATGATATTTGATAGCAGAAAATTGTATTTGATGGCAGCAAATAAAAATGATGGCAGAAAACGGCATTTGATGGCAGAAAATAAAATATGATCTGATTAATGGAATGTAATGGCTGTAAATGGTATTTGCTGGCAGAAAATGGATTATAGTGGCAGTAAACCTCCTGCAACCATGCAACTTGGGGAAATGCTCGTACTTGCTCCAACTCTCAACTCAAGAGCAAATATGTGCTAGTTATATCACATTTACGGATCAAATTGTTCATTCTGAAGCATATGATGGAGGATAAGCTGTGGATAACGTTCTTGAGAATCAAGGGCGATTAAATATGTACGGAAACATATTTTTGGTAGGTAAATAATTAACCCGACTATGAAAAAAGGTTCCCGAAAATGCTTTTGATTATTATTATCAGTTTTATCATGTATATTTTTTTTTGAATATTAAGCATGAAGCATGATCTTTAGGATTTGATGGATTGAATTACATTTTTTCCAAAACAATTACCGGTGTTATATTACAGTTAAGACGGAAATATAGGTATACTTATGCAGAAAAATATTTTTCCTAGGAAAAGCATTTGTAGGAGCAGCGGGCTAAATATTTTTGGAGGCTTGTTTGCCACTTGTAAGAGCAATTTCTGGAATAAAAACTTCTTCCTAAAAAGACGATCGGATTAATTTGTTGCGATAATTGCATACAAAAAGGGTATTAAAGGAACGCGTGCAGCAGCGAATGAAAGTCTTAAAAGTTGATGAAATTTCTCCACAAAGGCAATTGTTTTTCATGACCCTATAAGGACTCATATTTTACAAATGAGTGCGTATTTTCTATACGTTCCACACCAATTTAAATAAAACAATAATATCGCAGAGAGCGATTAGGTATTCTGGAAAAGTGCATATTATGTACCTATTTTCCTCCTTGCACACGTCGGCTTTGTTCCACGAAAACCACGAAAACTGCTCCACCGAAAACTGTCAGAGCGAAAACTGGCATTCGAAAACTGCCACGTTAAAACGACTCAATTTGTCGGTCATGTCTAGAAAAAAGATTTTGACGTCAAGGAAAAAGCGGGCTTCCTTCTTTCTTGTTCCTTGTATCTCCTATTTATCGCTCCGTTTCAGAAGACAAAGACGCCTCCGCTAAGAGGTAACTGGCTGCCAGTACACCAAAGACACTTGATTTACACTGTCCGTCCCTTAAATTTAGATAAAAATACTGAGTCAATTTTTAAAAAAATATTAGTTAAAAAGTAAATATTTAATTTATTAAAAAGCCTTCCGCCTTCTACTCCAAAGTCCCGATTCCGCATCCTGGACTCCCTCCACTACAGGCTTAAGAACGCAAAGGGGAAATCCTCATGCACCCTCAAGCACAAATGCGACCATACAGAGCTGGAAATGAGCATAAGTCAGTGCTCAAAGCGAATCTACGAGTTAGAAGTGTAATCAGGCCTGGGCTCCCCCAGCTCCTCCGCCCCTCCACGACGAAGCCGCCGGGGCATTGAAAAGAATGTGAAGCGACTGGAGTAATAGCGAGCCTCCCATCGCGACTTACGCCTCAGCACCACCTCAACCCTCTCAGCCGGCTCAAGTTCCCACCTGTGCAGCCGAAAATCGACGGATCGAAGAGCACCAATAAAAGTTCAGCATCTACAAGCTTCACGCCGAAGTGAAGCAGACGGCCGTGACGGATGCCGGAGACTTGCTCAAATTCCTCCCGAGCGGCCGCGGATCGTACGAAAATTGCCCGGTTCAGGGCTAACGTGTCCTGGTTCGAAGCCGATCTTTACTTGAGTATAGCCGTGAACATGAGACAAAACGACTCAAGTCAATCGACGAGCTTCCGCTCAAACAGCAACAGGAGGACAATCAGACACGCGTTAGTGACGCTCTATTCGCCGAATTGCACTCTCCCTCCGAGAGACGCTTGACGCCAATGAGCTGGCTGAGTCCCACCCAGAGACGAGACCTTGATTCGAAGCGGCAGCAGGACAGCATAAACTTACTTCAAGAACTGGACGCCGAGCTTCGTCAACAGTCTTCAGAGTTGACGCAAAAGGACGCTATCATCGTGCAGCAGAAGAAGCTGTTGCTTGACCACTCAGTCGTTCGGGATCGGCTGGAGCGGAGGACGCACAACATCGATATTACGAATTACTGTGTCTGTAATATAAGTAATTACATACGTCGTAGTAATATTGAACATGTCTGCTCATGATTACATTTCGAATCGGGTTGTTCGACGGAGAGCTTCAGAATAGGTATTAGTCAAGACTTTGGCCCATGTAATTGCAGCATACATTACAATGGGATGCACTCAGGTCTGATCCAAATCAGCTCGCAGGGGTCATTCGGATAATCGTAATGCACAAGGACTGAATTCAACAAGTCTCTCATTTAAAATTTTCATGTGATAACGTTTCATATTACAAAAGAAATATTTTTGCAGCTTTTTATTGTTCTCACTTTTTATGTGACGATTATCATCATTTTTACACTTTCATATCTTTGTACAGATTTATGTACTTATCTCTAAATACTTGCTACGTACAAAGTTGCTTTGATTTGATTATACTCTCTCTGAAGTACCTATGTACACTTTTGTGGGTTCAGAATTACTTTCCCAAGCATATTTTTCCACGCATTAGTCTTGCATTATAGATTACCACGCGCATAACTTTACCAAGAGTAAAAGTTTTCCATTTGGTGTTCTTTCCTTTCCCAGAATACTCTTTTTTTTCCATGACTTTTGGGAAAGCACCTCTGTGCTGAATCTTTATCCCCGTATTTGACTCAAGATGCAGTCCAAACTATCCTGAGATGTTTCTAATTGGTATATTGACGATGTGATATTGGTAGTTTACATGTCTTATTATGGATTAGAAACTGCATTTTGGATATAACATGAGTGCTGTCCTGGAAAATTATGTTAATAAAATAATAGGGTAATAAAATCAAAATACAATATGCGAATCGTGGTAAGTGGCGGCAGCATAGGACATAAAAATGTGAAATTTAGCAACCAAGCTAAACTAAATCGCCGATTAGTTAATTTAGTTTGAAATAAAGTTTGAAATAAGACAATTTGTTGAGTTTAAAAAGCATTTATAAAAGTGGGAAACTTCTGCATGGAAATAACTTTTGTAGTAAGGTTATTATCGTGGTTGGAAAATGATCTGTAGAAATAACTCCCTTTAAGTAAATGCGTGGTAAATTATAAAAATGGGAAACTTCTGCATGGAAATAACTTTTGTAGTAAGGTTATTATCGTGGTTGGAAAATGATCTGTAGAAATAACTCCCTTTAAGTAAATGCGTGGTAAAAGTCTTTCGTGGAAAAGTAATGCGGCTTCCCAGTTCCAGTTTTGTATAATATAAATGGCTCAAATAATCAACTATTCAAAACTTTCACCGTTCAATGGTATGCCCTCCTGACATAATACAATATGTTGATACAAGTACATTCAAGGTTGGACATATTAATAGAACATATTTTAAAGTAAATCAGTCGACTAGCAAAAAGAAAATTATGCCTGCAGTTGAATTTTCCTAAAACTTCTTGAATTTGACAGAGACAGAAGTAAATACAATGATTTCCTAATAAGTAGATTCGTAGTGTTTTAAGTATACCGTTTACTTGTACGTTGTGCCTCTTTAAGTATATCTTTAATGTGGGTAGCTCTGGTCTATTTATACTTTCTCCAGTTTTTAAGCTTTTGCATCACAGCTTAACTTGCAGAACTACAAAATTTAACAAATTAAACAACAAAAAAACAAGTTTTAATCACAGCCAAACGTTTTTAAAGCCACAACTATAAATACCACTATATTTTCACACAGGCCATCATTAAACAGATATCACAACAAAAAAGTGCTGTGTGCTGTTGAAAAAATAAGTCAACAGATTGTAGCAGTTTATGAAAAAAGAGTGCACTTGTTTGAAATCACGAACACGATTCATGAATAGCAGCACCGAGAAAGTAATACACATCATTCATCCCCACCACACTAATTTACTGCGAAGGAATTATGCTAAAGTAAATTGGAAAAGTGAGTAATGTATTTAATAAGCACTTTGAAGACCTTCGTTAAAGACAAAAGAGCACAAAAATAAATATATCTTCCTCCCTCAAAATTTTGATGAAGGTGGCATTTACAACTTTTATCCTTGAATCCATTTCGTGTTATCTTCAAGAGTATTAAAAACGCAGTTTTTTAGTTTAAAAACCGAAAAAGTGTTATAATATTGATAAGGTACCTTATCCTGTTAAACATCTATGGACAGTCTTACGAATCGAGTGTATTGTGGTACCATATTCTCCGACACATTTAGTGCATAAACTATTCAAAGATTTGATTAATAGTAATTGTTTTTCTATTTTCGGTATCAGTCTGCCCCTATTTGTCAAAGTCACGGTTCAGATCAAAATGCTGTTACCGCCAGAGTCGCCAACGACGATGCCGCCATTCTCCTCGTACGACTTGTGAATAGAGTCTAGCACGTCGCGAACCTCTTTCGAGATTTTTGAGTCGTAGAACTGCTTCTTTACAAAAATATAGTCATTGGCGAGCCAGTTGGGATGGGTGACTTCGGTGAGAACAAAGTATGCCGTGGGAAGTCATATGCTCTTTTATCGCCAACTTGCCCTCGACGTCGTGAATAAACTCTACGGATAGCGCGGTGTCCTTTTCGACGACACCCACTGAATACGTTTGAGAGATTTTCCCTTGGTTCGAGTTTTGCTCAAATGAGACCTGAAATGACAATAGAAATGCCTACTCTCCCCGAAAAATTGTTTTTACTTTTATAGGCATCAAATATTGACTTACCATCACAGGATATGACTTTGTGCTAAGGCACGTCGGAGACAAGTAGCTGCGCCTTTTCCTCTCCTTCAGCTTCTCAAAATTGCTCGGATCAGCTTCAACCAAAAGGCCTGTCCACTGCTTGAACCTCTCCAGATACAGGGTGTTCGATCTCGTCTCCCCATCCAGCGCACCGCACTCAATAAAGAAGCCCTTCTCGTTGGAGGACAACTATATCCTTGAAAATTTTCTGGATGAGTTGCGACTGTCCCATTGAAGGATCCGTCACCCACGGCTCGGATAAATTGTACGGAGCCAAAGTGCTTTGATGGATAATTGGTGCAATAAGATAGGCCTCCTTCAGTTTAGACACGACTCGAGGGTCTGAGCCCACTATATCCGGGCCGTTTAGATTCGCATACTCTAACATTTAAAATGGTATTCATTTAATGCCAAAATACTTCAAAATGTCTCTTGTGCATACACAAAGTCAATATATCTGCTGCGTCTATGTTACCTGGCTTCCATTGATACTTAGGCCGTGAGTAGAGGGCTGATAAGTTGACTGAGCTTCCAGTGATATGGAGGTAGTAGAGAAGGCCGAAAGACACGCAAACTGATATCAGCAGTATACTAAGTTTCCTCGGGGGTGCGCGAGGACCCGACGACCTATTGCTGGCGAATGGATGAGATGATTGATGGTGAAAATTGTACGTCATTTTGGACATGATGAGCTGCCGTTAACCTCCGTCCAGGAAATTGGAATGTGCAAACGCTACATCTTCTCTTCCTTTACCCCTTCTTTTCACTGTCACTCACTGAGGCTCTCCTTTGCGGAGCAATATTTTTGTATCACAATATCATCCAGATTACTACCTACAATGTAAAGTCGGTAAATAACTGTTGGAGCTTTATACACAGTTCCACTAATCTCTGCCGCAGCCCTGTAACGGTGATGTTTCATGCCATGTATTATTATCTTTTACGGCTTTTAGCTTATCTCCATAACTTTCGTCGTTGGATGATAAACTCACCACTTTTGTACATTATTAATTACATTAAATTGGAAGAGGTTTGGATTGTTTGAGCAGAATCCATTAAAGTTCCATTCTGATATTGCTCCGTCTGCTGCTGCTGCTGCTGCTGACACATTAAATTTCGCAATGATCTCTCCTACCACTCATTGCATTTAGCTCAAGATGTCCGTTATCCTGTTATTGCTCCGTCTGCTGCTGCTGCTGCTGCTGACACATTAAATTTCGCAATGATCTCTCCTACCACTCATTGCATTTAGCTCAAGATGTTTGTCTTGAACTGTGAGATTCCGCATTCAGGTGTAGGGATAAAATCTCCTTTTTGGAATAATGCTCTTGTGTGAATTGTATATTTAGTTTTAGAATTATTACATTGCCCTTATCTCGCAGCATTAACAAGATTATTTGCGCTACGCTTCTTAACTCACATATTGAGGTTTGCAGAGTGAGATTGTTGTTAGTTGTTTCATCGCTTTAGCAATCGTCGCTTTTGCATGGCGTGTTGGCCGATTGACGTCTTTCTTTCTTTTTTGTTTGCACAAACATCTCCTTTCATCCTCAGCACATTCGTTTACAATAGCGCAACTACACAGCGCTGCTGCAAGCGTGATGTGTCCGTTTCACTTTCTAATTTCTTTAGTGATGTGAATCTTATTGTGAGTAGAACTGAAGCCGCTGCGTTTTACCACCAACTTATCACTATATTGAGGTGAGTTGAGTAGAAACAAACTGTGGTTAGGTTAGTAGTAAAAGTGACGAGAAGCAGAAACTCTGTCGTAATTAAGTATGTGTTTATACAAAACACATTCTTAACTCTTTCATGTAAGGATAAAAGCAACTTTATTTGATGTATATTGCCTCGTGTAACTCTTTAACTCTAAGCCGATTGCACTTTAATCGTGGTTAATTGCAAAGCTAATTAGTGCATACACCGATCACACCATTCTTCAGCCTTTTAGAAACGGGCCAAAATTCCATCAAAGGAATAATATCTTCTTGCGTGTTGCAAAATTCTTTCTCCTACTCTAACCCTTATAATGTACGTCTTCTCTGCAACGTCTGAAAGTTGCCTCAATATCAAAACCTTTTATTTTCGTAATTGTTTGGTCGATATGAATGGAAAAGTTTATTGTAAAATTTAGTGTACGCAAACTTTTGTCCTTTTAACTTCCAATCGGACCTTTTCCTCTTCCCATTAGGTTGGAAAGCGGAGATATGAGAGAATAAACATAAGAAAAGCAGGATAAAGAGAAACCATCTCATCCTTTAGTTCTTACAACATCACCGGCACACACGCACACAAGATTTTTTGCAGACTTTTTTATTTTGATTATGGTCGAGTCCGGTGTGGAGAGTGGGAAGAGTGCATATCTGAATTGTCCATGTTCTCCAGTCCACGCATTACATGTATGTAAGGTCTCACACAAACACAAAACACATTTACACGCTTAGGCTTAAGTGTAGCAGTGTGAGTATGGAGTTGGGACATTCCGCCGCGTCACGGCAATCGACGTGATCCCATACCCATTTAAGTACAAAATATTATATGACCACTTTTTCAGTCGAGGTATGGGTAGGATGATCACAACCTGAGTGAGAGGGAGAATGCCATAAGTACTAGCTCTACTTTTTATACCTTTCGCATGAAGGATTCGGAAAAGACTGGAATAGGATGGAGGTGTGTGTACGAGACAGAGAGAGTAAGAACCCTTTGGGATCTATTTTGCGTGAAATCGTAAACTTTGTACAGAAAAAATAAACAACATCCCAAAAACATTCGGAAGGCAAATATATGTTCTCTTCATATTTTAGGGGAAGAGGATGTTTAGCAATTGCCACCATGAATCCAAGCCTAATCTTTGTTCCTGTAAATCGGTCGCAACACCACCACACCAACCGTTTAAGACAAAAATGTGGAAATTCTACGAGGCTTCTAAACCTACTACTACCAGAGGATGTGCAGCTTATAGCTTAAAACTACAATCTTTTCATCAATTTCCCATAACAGAAGAAAAAACAGGCTGTGATGGTAATATGGCATACGTAGCTGAACTGATTTTATATCATATTGCTCGTTTTCATTGGGTATTATTCCAATGTTTACAAATTAAAAGGCTCAAGCTAATGACTTTTTCATGGTAGAGTTCGCATTTTTGTAATGCCTTAGGACCTTTTTTGCTTAAGTTTTTCCCATTCGCAGGTTTTTCCTAGGATTTTTTTTCAAAACTGTCCAAAATCATATTATATTATTTATATCTGGCAGTTCCCTAGCCATGAAGTTTTTTTAAACTTACATGCGTATGTGGTATTGGAGTTTTGGATAATTTTAGGCACCTAGGGTTTATACTTCTTTCAAGATAGCAAATATGTACCAGATTTTACGAATTTTAGGCTTTTCTATAAATAAAATAAACTAAAAGACTAAAAATATTTTGGCATCAATTATCGTACAAAACTCTGCTTCAGCTGCGTAATATTTGTCGTTGCATGCAGGGTATTCCCCTTGTACTGAGAATGCCTACGTGTTTTTTCCTCATAAATATTTGATGAAAATGTCGTAAGAAATCTGAAAAATGAGAATACAGTTATTTGGCGAAAGGGAGTTCCATTGTCTTTGTTAGTAATGGATGAGTTTGGTGTTGGGTGTGAAAGAAGACATTGCATGAAGCACAAAAAAGTATGCCACACGAACGAAGGCTGTCAGAGAAGGAAATATGACAAAAGAGATAAAATAATGATTAGATGGCCAGCTTGCTTTTTCCGATTGCATATTCTCTATTTTGGCCGTTTAGGTTTAGGTTATGCACTACCGAAAAAATCGTGACAAATTTAGATGCACGCACACTCCCTTTCAATATTTAACGACAATTTCTTTTCCTGCCAAGTAGTTTCAATGCTTGTGTAACATTTCCTAATCGAAGGCAGGTTATATAACTCCGGAAGGTAAATATGAGGCAAAATAAAATAAAGCTAGTAGTCCATAAATCTTTGGCTTTCCCAAAGACGGAGGAGAGCATTATCATATTTAGGAAAAGGTCACAATCGATTTTCGTTTACGCCCAATATGCTATATCTGATTGCGGATATCATCCGGTGCACAAAGCAGTTGCACTTGACTCTTGTAATGCATATGTAATTTATATTTTGACTTCCACCAGATCACCCATACATTTTGGCGTCAATGCGTTGCGAACAGGTATTCAATGCGCCCAAAAATCTAAACTTGGTGCAGGTGTGTATAACCAGTTTATATAATACAAAACCCACGTGCAACTTTATCGTCACCTTTCTCTCTCTGATCAATCTCTCGATGATAATGACAATGTGTCTCATTTTGAGACTCTCAAGGTCAACCTCTTCTCCTCCATGCTGATTCAACCGGGTTTAAGAGAATAGGTGAATGTGGATACATAGATTACATGCTTTTTCAGCAGATTTGTCCAATGCAAAGGCATTTGCATCAAAGAGATCAACTTCACATTTTACAATACACAAAAAACAATACAGAATCTGTGGATACCTTTACCTTTCCTTTCCCTTACATCTACAAGTGTTGTCTTTGCCATCCATTATAGCGATTGCTATTTACAAAAAGATATTTGAAGGAGCTTTAATTTATATTTTCTCTCTTTCGTCGATAAGGCAGTCGTTTTTGCATTGACCATGGCACTTCCAACCATTTCTGTTTGGACCGGAAGATGGGCACTCGTCACCGGCGCCAGTTCGGGTATCGGCAGTGCCATCGCTGAAGCATTTGTGAAGCACGGAGTGAATGTCATCGGCTGTGCAAGAAATAAAGAACGTATCGAGGTAAGCTCAAAACAGATTTGTACAGTTTTGCACTGCTTATCTACTCTTATGATCACCTAATTAATCAATTTTAGACCTTGGCACAGACCTTCAAAGAGAAGAAATACCCTGGTCAGCTTATTGCTTACAAGTGTGATGTCTCAAAGGATGACGAGATTGACGACATGTTTACCTGGATAAAAGCCAATCACGGGGGCGTTGACATTTGTGTGAATAACGCCGGCTTCAGCTCGGAAAAAACGCTTGCAGGTCGTTTGAGAAGGAACTCGTGTAATTAGCTTATCAGTTCATAAAGATCATGTAATTTATTGTAATTGCCCTTTTCGCAGAGATCACCGGACAGGAAATGAGGGACATGTTGAATGTGAATGTGGTCGGACTGACGCTCTGCACGTCAAGAGCGATCAAGTCGATGAAGGATAGAGGAGTCAATGATGGGCACATTTTCAACATCAACAGGTACATTTTAGTCAAAATTCGACATCACGCAAACCGAATTATAAATAAGTTTGTTTGTCAAGACCCAATTGGACATGAGTAGTTTCATGTCATGATGAAATTGCATTCGTCCTCCTCTCTGTCCTTTCTGCAGCATGTCTGGGCATCGATTGACGGCAATGCTGAGTTTTTATGCAGCGACAAAATTTGCCGTTACGGCGCTCACGGAAGGATTCCGCAGGGAACTCGTAGAGGATTCCAAAATTCGCATTACAGTTAAGCACTACTACATGCATTTCAGTATACTTGCATACTTATTTTGCAAAANACTACATGCATTTCAGTATACTTGCATACTTATTTTGCAAAATTATGAAAATTGTCTCAAAAGCTCTATCTTTAATGTATGTAGTCAATTAGTCCGGGTATAGTTGAAACCGAGTTTTTTGCTCGCACATTTGATGAACAAAAGGCTCAGACGATCTATTCGTCCTTGGATCCGCTGAAGGCATCGGACATTGCAGATATAGTTCTTTTTGTTTTATCTGGACCGCCAAACGTTCAGGTATTTACCTAATTAATTTAACCAATTGCTTATTTACTCCTCTAGTTTATGGAAAATTAGCTCACGTTGTGTGTGATCAGTCGAAATTTGTTTCAAACATTTGTGCCCTTTCTGAACAGATTCACGATGTCTTAATCCGACCAACTGGCCAGAAAAACTGAAACCAACTAAATGATTCATGGAATTGTGGCATTTTATGTGCAATATAAAGAAATAATAAAAGCATCTTTACTACGTAGCCTGTTTTACAGCAGTCTTGATAAAATAACTTTCGTCCGCGATGAATGTGAATACTCTTCCTTCCGACACTGAGCACCAGACGTAACGATTTTGTCACCCTCTTCTGTGACTAAACAAAACTAAGTCTGGACATGGGAAGGTCGTCAAAATTCACGGATTGAACGCAAATTTTCTCTTTGCATGCATTTTTCATGTAAACCATTCATTCTTGGTGTACCAATTTTTAAAACTTGTCACTAACTCTTGAATATTCCAAGTTTGGTAATACATACCAATTTCTCTGATAATAAAGCAAGAATTTTCTGAATTGGACTTTCTCTCCAATAATTTTATAGAATTTATCGGGACGTAAAAGTAGCAATATGTAATTCCATTTCCCCATTCCTTGCATTTTGGGTACAACTCTGGCACATTGCCA
>JAHZMY010002151.1:0-11230 GCA_027743915.1 Seira sanloemensis | reverse complement strand
ACATTTAACTTTCAAGACAACATTGAAACAAAGTTTTTGGACATAGTGTGTGCTGTGTAGTGGCATGTGTCATTTTATTCTTACAACTCTCGTCATGTTTTCTCAAACTGTGACCTTCCCCGTGACATATGCTTCTGGTCCCTTGCAGTTGCGAATCCGAAAATCCGAAACGGAAGTTTCTAGTTTTGCCTGGGTTCACCTTTATGTGAATACATAGTATGTCTCTTTCTTAGGCGAGATGGCGAATGACGAATGGCGACCTTTCCAAGAATTTATCAGTTACATATATATGATTTACTCAGAAGTTTACTTGTATTCAATTTCATTAAGCTTATTACATAATATGCTGTGTATTATGCATGGACAATTCATTATATGGGACGGGGTAATCGGATGTTATGAAAGTTTTTGGTAATCAGGCTTCATAAATTATGCAACGGTTTGGTACAAATTGCTTCGAACACCCTTCATCCGGTTTCGGTTTCATTGTTAACTCGTGTAGTCTGCGCCGCAAACGGAGTTTGACGTGAAATCGATGAAATGTCATGTGTCAATTACTTTTGTGTGCTCTACATCATTCGTCTATGTTTTCGAGTCATTTTGATGAGTTTCAAGGTGTTTAACTTTAATGCTTCTTCATGTACTGTATGTACATACCTACCTATGCATAATTCACAGACTCCAGAAAATTGGGAAATTTTCATGGATTCTTGACAACTCGGTGCATATTTAGTTTTAATACATTTTGAATACATACCTCCATAACATTAGTTTCTTAAAATGTGTTCATTAGTTTATAGGCATTCGATATCCAAGATATCCAAAGAGGATATATGGGTCAAAATTTTGCCAAGAAAAAGTATCCAAGTAGTAATTAGGTTTGTTACTACGTAAAATATAATAAAAACGTTATACAAAAACTTTAACAAAGCACGTGTCACACAGAAATATTGTTATTTTTCAATTATTCAATATTATTTAACAAAATCTCCATTTTCCAACCATTTCCTAAAAAGCCTTTCCCGCTCCGAAACAATCATTAATCGACTAAAAATCCAAGGAAACTTAATCTCCACAAATCTCTAAAAGCAATCTCTACTTCTCCTCAATTAACATTTAAAAAATTCCTTTGGAATTCCCCCAGGAATTCGGGCTTCCCGACATCGACGTTATCTCCTGTCCTGTGTAACATGTAACATCTACTGCTTTGAGGACATTGGCATTTCTTACAAAGTTCCTCTCGTCCTAACCCCATATCCATATCTCGCACACTCATTTGAATACTTCATTAAGCACCGGTAATTACAAAAAATTACTAATTCTCCTCCGCTCCACACTTTTAGAACTTTTTTTGTAGCTTCTCAAACTCTGCCGCCCCTGCCAAAAATGGAACTTGCACTTCCGGCCATTAAACGTTTCTTCTGCACCCATCATAATACCCTTTCTTTAACCTCGCATAAAATTTCTAACGAATATAAAAAATATTTTAGTATTATATGCAAATATTATATTATACTCTCTCTCTCTCTTAAAATTGCAAAGAAACACTTCCACTTTTCCAAGCACCACACTAATATTTTTCGCACACTTTTGCACAAGTGTGCTTCACATGTCATGCTCTTTTGCACACTTATATTTATATATGTATTTCCCCCAAGAAGAAAAAACAATTTGTGAGTTTAAGCACATGGACGTAAGCCTAAAAATGGAGTCATTCATTCTTCTCTCCTTTCTTTCCTCCAGCCAAGCCATCAGCATTCAACCTCTGGCGAGAAAAAGCCGTTATTTTCTCCTTCTTCTCCAACATTCGGGCTTTTTTGAGTATCGTTATTATTATTATTGCATATTTCCCTTCTTCTTCTTCGTCTTCAGCTTCACTCTTCAGTGTTTCGTCCATTTCCATTTACTCCAAAAGAGCTTAGCCATGTGTGTGTGTGTGTGTGTGTGTGTGTGCTTTTTCTCCCCGTATAATGGACATCCAAATCCAAATGGGAAAAGGAAACGGTGCTCAAAGAAGGGAACATTTTGGGCTTGGAAAAAAATGGGATAAAAGTCCCGGTGTTGCATATCAAGTCGATACAGTTCACCTTGTCCGCTTCTGTAGTCAACATCACGGTTGGGTCGACTTTTCTTTTGGTCGCAGTCACCTTGTAAATATAGTATACAATTGTAACATATTTACTAGTTACTTTTTTCATCCATCTTCCCAAAGAAAAAATATAGCTTTAAAAAGTTTATTTAAGAGCACAAACACACATACCTTTGCAACCAGACTCTTTCCATTGTTTCCTAAAAAAATCCTTAAAGACGAGGGAATTTTTCATAATTTTATATAGTTTACTATTATTATTACATACATCGAGCTTTTCTCGTAACAAGTAATAAATTAAAAGGGAAAAATATTGTTGGAGAAAGTTGCGGAACCCGGCTGGCTCGGATTCTTTGCAAAAAAAAACGGCAATTAATTACTGCAAGCCATTGTCTCATATATATGCATAGTCTAACTTAATAATCTACATCTTTTGGAAAGTCACCAGTCACGCAAAGGATTTTTTTCTAAAAAAGAAGGAAAAACTTTCTGGCTGTCAATTGGATCGAGAGAACAATATTGGAATATCGTTGTGCTTTGTTTCAAGATCAATGATTAATGAGCTCCTATCGTTATCGTCCTGTGCGGGATCGCAGGATGAGGATTTTTTTTCATATGGAGAAAGTCCACGGAGAAAGTCCACGGAGAAAGTTTTAGAGTGCTTCTAAAATATTTACGGGGAAAGATTGATAATACTTATGTATTATATATGTAAAAAAGAAGAAGTGTGTTGTGAGGGCGGATATGCTAATAATGTGATGTGAACAGTTTTGCCGAACTTGAAGTACCTGAAGAACTGAGCCGGTATATTGCATCGAAGTCTGTTAAAAGTATCTGAAGGATTTTTTTTTTCGAGAAAAATAGTGAACCTGAATTATACTAAATGGGTACATTGTTCATATTGAAGATTTAGAAGCAAAAGGCACCGAAGAAAGAAAAAAGTTGAAATACTTTTTGCAGAGATTTTGTGTGTGTGTAAAAATTTAATTACACTTTTTTGTATGTATTCTCTTCCGGTGGAATTTAGTGTGGTTAGTATAAAAACTACTTTGAGTCGAATGTTAATGTTGGAAATCATGCCGAGTACCTTAAATGGGCTTGCTCGGGGATTCACAAGCTTCCGCAAGTCTCCAAAGTCGCCCCAGAAGAAGAAGCCGGTTGAGTCTGGTAAGGTGACAATTTTTTTTGCAAGATTTATTTAAAGAAAATTTAACCAAACCAAGTAAGTATTTGAATGTAGAAACTTTTTACATCAACAATAAATATTTCATAGGAAAATATCTATTGTTTTGTAAGCGTATTCATTCTCATTCCCCCTGATTTTCATTTCCACTTTGTGTGGAATTAAGGAATAAAGGGAAATTATAATTACTTACGAGAATTACATATTGCATATTACAATGTGAAAGTGAGATCAGTTCATCAATCATATTAATATTATGTTTTGGAATTTTTGGGGGAAAATTGCGTTGTGGAGTATGTACATGAAATAAATAGGGCTCCAATTACACAAATCATTCTTTTTTTGTGCAGTGGTTATGGGAAGGTGATCAATTCTTCCTTTCCTGTTTTCCTCCAGAAAGTTATCAGAGAGAAATTACCTGCTCTTGGGTGAACAGTGAAGTCTGAGAAAAAAAAGCAATTTATTCATTTTATACTACGAGGGGCAGCAGAGTAACAAGAAAATAAAAGAGAGAGTTTAGCTTAATCAAGTGCTTCCGATATTAAACGATCGGTTTAGCTTTAGCATCGTATTTGCTTGTAAATGTATAACATGCATAAATCGGTTGTGGTGATTGGTCATCTTTTTATTTAAGGTACTAGTAAACCCTGCCCGAAGTACTGGGGGGCTGTAATGTATGTACATGCAATCAAGACGTTTATTCTTACATTCTAAGTTTTTGGGTGAAATTTACTTATTCAACATCCTCAAAAGCAACACTTCCAATCCAAAATTAGTTTTGATTTTAGGTATTTTAAAATAGTATACTATTTGTAAAATCAAAAAATGTGGCTTAAGATAAGATAAGATAAGATAAGATAAGATAAGAGTTTATTGTCATCATAGAACCTTGACATGAGGAATTACACTAGCAACATGAGGAATTACACTAGTGACATGAGGAATTACACTAGAAACATGAGGAATTACACTAGTGACATGAGGAATTACACTAGAAACATGAGGAATTACACTAGTAATTGGCTTAGATATAGCAGTGTTCAATAAACTTCATCCTTCCGATGTTTGCGGACCTATAGTTCAATTAAATCTATTTTAATTCCAAATTCCAAGATGTGGTGGAAAATCCACATCATTTTTAGACAAAATTGACCCCACCGCATAATCAATTATTGCAACGTTTATTTCGTAGAATACCTTCGTATTACAAATATAGATTTCAGCTACACTTTTTCCATCCCATTTCCCCATCCATTCATTAAATCTAACTGCATGTAATCAATGTTATTTGCACTCATTGTGACCGCAATGCTTATAACCTAGGTAATTTCAAACGCACTTGCAACTCCAAAAGTTAATCATCTCCCATCTTCAAAACATATTTTTTCACTTCTTCTGGAGACCCAGAGAAAGTCTTTCAGGCTTAACACTTAAGGACTTTCTCCATCGATTAGTAAAAACCGAGCACGAAAAACATGTCAACCGTCTCCGTCACAAAACTTGCCACAACCGCTCTTATCAATCAACCCAAGCTCAAGACAAGAGACCCTTCTTCTTCTCCTCCTTCCCTGGAAAAAAATCGATTGCCCTTTTTTGTTTCCAACATCGAAAATTGCATGTTCCCAATTAGTCCCGCAGCGCTTAAAAGAGAAGCAAACAAACAAAATCATGTTTTATTAATCTAAAAGCTCAGAGCTCAGGTCGACGAGAGAGCACGAATTGTTTACAAGCCAAAATATAGTACCTACTTAGCATTGTAATTGTAATTTGTAATAATCTTATGTTACCCTTGAGGTCAAAACATGTCATGTCACTTGTCCAAAATTTCCAAAATATGTTTTTTTCTCCTTTTTTTACCGCTTAGGCACAAATGTTTTTTTCTGCAGGTTTTAATATCTGTAATTGTTCGTTAACCCTAGACTTTCAAGACTAATTGAAATTGGAAATTGGAGGCTTTACAGTTCTTTTGTGAGAAGTAATTTAGCTTATAGCAATGTGTGCGAAGGTTTCTCTTTTTCTCCGCGGTGAATATGTAATGAGCTCACCTACTGATAAATTAATGCGTTCAGCGCGTGTCTGAGTTCCGAGCTGGAGAAAAGACTCGAGAGAAATTAGTTAATTCCCGATATGCCATCAACGAGGACATTAATATTTGAGTTTGCACTTCCTCTTTTGCTCTTGTCCATATACCTATGTATGTGCGATAAGTTATATGTGACAGTCTTTAAATCATGCTTGTCTGATACAGTGGAATTTTTTTCTAAAGAAAGTTACATTTTTTCAAGAGAGAGTTCTATTTAGTCTTTTGTTCCGTCTCACATTTCCCCTGGGATTATATGGGTAAATATACTGTTAAAGAGGTTTATGAATACATATTTTGTTGTGTCTCGCGTTGGAAGATTTATGAGCTATAAAACTATCGTGTTTTAGTGTTTAGTACTAGTTTACAGGGGCCATTTATTACGGAGCTGATCTGATCGAATCATTCAGTGTACTACTATTCAAGTAACGGAGTTTGTCTGCCTGTTCGTTATATTTAGCAAAGATTAATTTTGATCACAACGGTTAACCGATTTCAACAAAAATTTGCATAACCATTTCCCGGTACCGGTACCCAATACAAAAAGAGTGTAACGTCATTTCCAACGATATCTTAGTGTAGAGCCAGCGAAATAAAATGGTGTCTTAAAAAATATGTGTTTAATTATAATGGGCAATTTCGTCCCAAGTGAACTATGTATTCTTGTTTATTCAGGCTTCTTGTCGCAAAGCTTCAAACCCAACTTCTTCTTTCAGAGTGTAAAACCCAACTTTATCTTTCAGAGTCTAAGACCCAACTGTCCTGAAAAGGACAATACAAATAACAAAGAAAACTTTTATCTCTAAAAAAATCTATCTTTTCCTGTACAGTATCTAAATATTCCACTTATGCAGATTTACAAGAAAGAAAGAAAATGCTCTACTTATTCATTACCAAAGTGCTCCTTCTGAAGGAGCACAGCTAATACTGGGCAATGGCCCTTACATATTTCTAGCCTGAACAAAACAAAGAAAAGAAACCAAAAGCCTACCTTTCGAGGGAAATGGCCTTAAAAAAGGCCGTTGCCTTTAAATCCCTCTTCACGAGGTGGCAACCCTCTTTTAACAAAGAAAAATCTTTATAACGTTAAAAAATGCCCGAATAAAGAGCTTAATAAATTTGGGTGCTTATCAATAAAAAAAAACTTTACGATAAGGTTATTAGGGCAAGCTTACTTATGCAATAGGATTATCACCATGAAACATAGATTGAATTTAACTCAATTTCACCTCTGCTATTGATATAATATTTTTTTGCAATTAACGAGACACTGTTTCACGGAGTGAAAGATGCATAAATATTTAAAAAATTCATCCAAGCTCCCAGCTACGTACATAATATTGTCTTAAGAGCAGGGACTTTCTTGAGAAGGGACAGTTACCAATACATACAATTTGTCTTTTAAAACAAGTATAACTCCAAATTTTCTGCCTTTTCATTGCAGAGTCCAAGGAAAACGACAACAGTCTGTCGGTGTCCGACCAAGCTTCGCAACTAAACGGTAACGGCTCCTCCCCCTCCTCCAACTCCAACTCGAGCTCAACGGCCTCCGCAGCAAGTCGCAAGCGCAGCCCGAACACCCGCACCTCCTCCACAGTGAATGCCGAGAGTATCGCAAGCAAGCGCCCGAACGCCGATCCCTCCGCCGACCCCACATCTAATGGCGACACCACCATGGAGACCGAGACTGACACATGTGCCACAGAGACGTCGGGAGGCGGCCTGGTCTCGCACATTTCTTCCGCGTCGTCCGCCTCCTCCTCAGGCTACTCCAGCAGTCGGAGTGCAAACAAGCCCAACAACCCCAACTCCAACAATCTAGTCCGAACCGGAAGTAAGAGCGCGACAGAGCCCAGCAATGGGAAGGAGAACCGAGTGCCCCCCTCAGCCCTAATGGCGACTTCAGGGCGGGGCGATGTCAGCCCCATCCCCATCATCAAGAATCGGCCGCAGAGGTCCTTCACAGGCTACGTGAGTCCTTACGAACAGTTCCTCAGGTTTACAGAGACTGATCCCAAGTACCGGAGTGAAAAGGGTCAAGGCAAGATTTTGGGCATGTACAAATTCTTGTGGGGAGATTGGAGCCGGAAACTTCTCCAAGGTGAAGCTCGGCATTCATCAGTTGACCAAAGGTGAGTATGAGTCAGTCTTAAATCGAAATCAGAGATGCTAATTTTTTATAGGAAGAAGCCCTATTTCCCAATGCCATGGAAAATACTGGGAAATATGAGCTAATCCACATGAAAAACATAGAAATCATGGAGAAATTATAACCAAACCAAAATAGAAACCAGTTACATTTTGACAAAATTAAAAATAGATATTTTTAACAATTCTTTGGCAGTAATTTGACGTGGATTTAAAAATTTTGTTTTTAACTAGTACTTAAAGATAATTAACACTTTGGTCCTTTTATAAGCTTCTACATCATTTTCAGTCTTTTAAAAATCAAAATTCTATGATTTGGTGAAGAAAAGGCAATTTTCCCACATTTCCCAGGATTTTCCATTTTTCGGGGTTCGTGGCTGCTTGTATTTCCCGGTATTTCCCTCCTGGTATTTCCCACATAGGTACATTTAGTATTTCCCAGTAACATATCTCTGGTTGAAATTCGTAAGAGGCAGTCATTAGACTTTAGTCTTTGCACATTATCCATTAAAGGCCACGTGGAGTGGGCGCTTTCTCATAATAACTTATAATACCAAGGATTGGATGGGATGTGCACACATGAACAATGAAATGAAAGAAACTTTCTTCTTGGAGGAAATCTGGGAGCCAGACGGTTGTGTGTGTGTGCATGTGCTTATTAAGGCCACTTTTATTGTTTGTGCCGTGTCGGAAATTGGGAAGGGAAGTAGACACGCTTTTATTGCTTTCTCCCACCGTATAAGGTTCACAGCAGAATTTGGGAATTTGTGGAGAGGAAATAGTTTTGCCTTCTTCAGAATCATTATGGGCTCCTGGGATAGCCTTTGTGTAGGGAATACTTGGCTGGAGAAATTTTTAGTAGGAAGAAAAGAAGCAAATCAATTTTACTCGAAACAAAATAAGCTAAACAGGGTTAAACTCAAGAGCAAGTCCCTTTCAAACTATACTAAACTAAAAGCTATAACAATGGGCTATTGAAAAGGTGTCTCCTAATAACACCAAAGTTGAAATATCGCAAATTTGGGATTTACCTTTTGAATATATATATATATATTGTAGACAAAAGTATGGCTATTATGCATCAGTTGGTGTGTATAATACAAGTACTTTAGAAGTTAATGGGAAGAAGCGGGACGCGTGGCGACTATAATGGCCTTCGACTTCCCTGATGTTGATAGGGCACGAGAAAACGGAATATTCAAACTTTGAGCAATTAGTGGAGAGAAAGTTTGACAAATTGGTGGTCTTTGAGTCTTTGGTAATTTGGGAAAACTGGATTTCTGGGAAAATGTTTCAAATGAGATGTAATTTACCACAAATTTGTTTGCACTGCCACAGTCGGTAAAATTTTTTTAGTTTTTGCACTCTGGTAATTTAAGGATGTGATGTGATGAATACTGGCAAAAGTGCTGATTTTCTCTAGGCGAAATATACAATTTTAGAAAGAAAATGAGCGTACAAACGTGCACTAAGCTCTTGTTTTCAAATTTATTTCAAAGCAATTCAAAACAGTTCAAAATTGTTAAAAATGACGTTCTTTCGAATTTCTAAAAAAAACTTTCAAAGTTTGTTTTTTCGTTTTTCATACATAAGTTGCAGTACAATTTTCTATTTTCTCGTAAATATCGTATTTTAACATAGCAATTAGATTTGTTTGATTACCTGATTCGAGTGTTTGCTTTAAAACGTTAAACTAAGCGCATCTCTAATACATGTACCTAACATTAAGAAAATTCCATCGTAAGAAATTCCTAAAAATCTACAAATACATATGTATATAAACTTTATTTTCGTAAAGTATTATATTGTTACTAATATTGACTAAATGCTCCTATATATTTATTTTTTACCCTTGAGCGCCTGTGTTCAGCACAGGGCCAAGTGATAGGAAGAACGTCGTAAATCGTAAATCCGTCCTTCCCAAATCTAGGTCAAAATACTTTCTCCTCCAGACCGAAAAAAGTTAAACCCAAAACTATGCCCGTACCGTACCTACAAACAAACATTATTAGATTTGTACTTTGTACTGCTGTAAACACCCGTAAAATTGCTTAATCTGTCATCTCCTTCTTTCCTTCTCTCTTAAAAACTTTGTTTCAACTTCGGCTAAGGTTATTTCCCTGAGGGAAAGCACTGCAACCAGCCAGTGTCAGTGCTACCCTTGGGACTTTCTTTTTGGTGTGGGCGGTGCTGCTGCGTTCAATTTCGCACAAACATAATTTCCATCGCACTTGTAAAAAAACGTTATTATATTTTGTCCTTTTTTCTTTCAAGTACATTTGTAAACTTTTCAAATGAAATTATTTTTCCATTCACTCCTGAAAGAAAGAAAATTATATGCAAATAAGTACGTTGTAGCTTTCTCCTCAAGAGGAAATATGTCCACATAGTACAGCGGCATGTGACAAGAACAACGGTTGTTGTAGTAATCATAATCATTAATTCAGGAGATCCCCAAAAATACGATGTGTTTCACACATGCTACTATTTTTACAAAAAAAAAGTGTTCTTCCCTGACAACAACTCCCATCATTAAGGGCCCATTACAAGTTACAAGTACGGAAATGCAAACTTTCTTTTTTGATCGGGACAGAAAAAACCATATTTGGATTTTGATGTTTGGACTGGGAAAAGCGCAGTGACGTACCCACATACTTTGTAAGTATGGGCTACCGCACAAATAGACACACGAATGGGAATTGGGACGCTTCTCATGAATATGTAATTTTGCGAACAACGGGTAATATAATGCCATCCCATTCTTCTTTTTGCATTTCCCTTTCGATCAGACAGAGAAAGAGAGACAGAAGGGAAAGAAAGAAAGAAAGAAATTGCTCCAACATTTACATATACCTATATGTTGGACATGTGGGATTGCACCAAATGCGGTGACAGAATACATGTACATTGTATATTGTCAAAAATTTATGGAGAAGAGATATAGATTATGAATAAAAAGGAGATATAAATTGAGAAAGTTGTAATATATTTTCACTGGAAAGTGCTAAACTAACACTAGACCCGTTATTACCAGGCCCAGGCAAACTAATTGTCAAGAGTAAGAACAGGTGTGGAAAGGCATGCTTAAATACTATGTACCGATGTACTTGCAGGTTCATCTTTTATGTCTGTGGGTCTGAAGTCCGCTCGAACAATGTTTGCATAACAAATTGTGCTACCTGGGATTTGAGGAAGAAATTGATTGACAATGATTGATCTTGTTGGTTACCGGTAATATTGATGAAGGTCACACTAATGGAAGGTCAAAAAGTTAGCAAATTTTTATCTCCCAATACATGGTATCTGGAAAGTTAACACATTTTTTTTAGAATAGTCGTCAAGAAAAATCGAAATTGAGTATGCAAATTTAGAGGTTTCATTGAAAATTTGGGAAGCATTCTTATTCGTCAGTGGCAGTCGAGGTCGTTAGCTATTTGTGCGAACAAGCACAATGTTGAATTTAAGTGACAAGGGGCACTGAAAGAATTTCAAATAAATTTATTAAATTCTACTAAATATAAATTTACAAATAAGTTTAATGCTACTTTACTTGAGAATTTAAGTAAAATTCACTTATTTCAACTGTAATGTCCCTTGACTGAATTCTTACTATCTGCGTTTTCACTACAAAGCCCATTATTTTATTTAAAAAAGTATTTGTACATGTAGCAATTCTTTTCTTTTACTGAATTGCCTTTAGTTTCCTATTTCCTCTCCCATATTTACCCCC
>JAHZMY010002150.1:0-12544 GCA_027743915.1 Seira sanloemensis | reverse complement strand
CATCTCAACCTGTCATTGCATCGGGATCATCTACAAGTTCCTCTAATTATTCCTGGAAAAGTATACAGCAATATTATTTTCCATTGAACTTTTTCTAATTCCATTTCACCAGAAAGCTAAAAAATGGTAAAGCGCATCGACTGCATAAGTATCTTTTGTTAATATATTTTGCACATGAGCAAATACTTTCTCTGCGAATGGGATAAGGGAGTAATTTTTTGCGGTCATGCATTACATGACTTGACGTTGGCCGCTGTGCCAAAAAAAAGTCCCAAGGAAGCTGAGAAATGTTGCATTAAAGCAATTACACGAGCCGGAGCCGAAGAATGCTAGTAGATTTTCATACTTTGTCCTACACATACTCACGCATTGTTTCCAAGCTTCGTTCATATGTAGTACATGCCCAAGGCTTACGCAACTTTCGTAATACCGATCAAGACTGGAATTTTACATGGCCCATTCTCATATTTCCCAAATATAAAAGGCATTGCAGACAGTTCAAAAAAATTCCTGTGACCCCTCAAACCTGCATAAATCAGATGAGCTTACTCAAACACAGAGAAAATTCTTTTGAAGAACCCCTCTGATGATTGAGAAATGAGCTTGGAATGATGAAAATTTCTCCAACTCCTCCACGCGAATTACACAAAGCAAAGAGGATCAATAGAAATTATTCAATTTTCGTGAGAAGAGAGACTCAAATAAAAATTCTGCACACGTCTTCAGACACCCTCGTTTTTTTCGGGGTAAGTCACGACTTCAAATAAAAAAAGAGTTTTCCTTCAAAGCCCTAAGGAAAGAGTATATCGTTAATGAAGAAGAGTCTGGAAAAATTAATATTTTTTCTTTGGAAAAGTAGGGAAATATTTGCTCCTTAAAAGAAAAACTTTTTTTGTAATGAAGCTGTACTCGAAAGGGATTCTACAAGGAGTAAATCAAGTGAAATCGTCGAATCTACTAGGCCATATATACGCAAACTTTAATAAGCTCGGAGAGTATGTAAGTCTGTAGGTAATCAGCAATATAAGATAAGATTTTCCCTCTTTCAAAGCTTGATCTAATTTTGTTTCTAGTATTTCCAAACTGAAAGTTATCTGTGTAGCAGCAGCCTTCATTTTTATTTCATTCGGAACAAAATCCTCGAGCTTTGTTCACTTCTTTCACTGTACGCTGCGTACCATAGAGTCAGTGACTTTGACTGACACAACGAGAATGAAGCCTTTTTTTGCCACGATAATGATAATGATCATGATGACATGAGGCAATTCTCCATTTGCCACGAAGAAATGAGTTTCGTCGAGAGAGAAAGTGGATAATCATGATTACAGTAAATGATGCTGCTATATCGTGATGACTCGAGCCACGTACATGGTATTTTTTGTATTGAGAATGGAGTGTGATTTGGACAGAAACTTTTTTCCTGCGGTCGTGTGGTCATTTATAGGATCTAGGAAGAAGGCAAACAAAAAGTCCACAAACAAAACAAACCGCAGTGAAATATAAAAAAGTTACGCAAAGACTTTAGCACCCACAATCCNATTTATAGGATCTAGGAAGAAGGCAAACAAAAAGTCCACAAACAAAACAAACCGCAGTGAAATATAAAAAAGTTACGCAAAGACTTTAGCAGCCACAATCCACACGCGCGTGATGTTTTGAAATGCATTGTGTGGCTGTACCCGCACGTCCTGTGTTGGAAAAAGGGTGCAGAATTTGTTGTACTTTGCTCGGTCTCAGCATTTTTCCGTAGAAAATAAGAACTTTCTCTTCTTTTTTTTGCAGAAATAAGTACATTGTAATACGGATTTACTGAAAAGTGCGAAACGGAGGGCAGGGTTTTTGTTGTACTCTGGAAAAAATGCTACAAGACGACATTACATTGAAACATGAAATAATCTTTTGAATTATTTTTACTTTTAAGGAAAAGAGGTTTACCCTGGATAGTTAAAGTCGGGAATTAAAAATAACTTTATTGTTGAAGAAATGCTTCTTGACTGCGCCGCTAAAATGCTGGAAATGAGAAGTGTGTTGGAATCTTTTCCTTTGGATTCATTTGATAAGCAAGGGAGTTAATCCCTGAGAGAAGATAAGAAGAAGTTATAATTATTGTACGATTCATATTCATTTGCTGGTTTCTGTAAACGCCCCACAGCAAAGATAATTTTACTTCTATACGGGTTGTATTTTTACATTTCCCAGAATTTCATTTTCTTTTGATAATACGATTTTAGCTTTGCAATGGAAAAGTGGGCTGGCCAATTTTCCACGCTAGCAATTATAATGTTTGAGGGTATATCTGATAAAATTGAGACAGGTAACATCGATATTTACACAACTATCTACCTAAATGTTTAGAAACTGGGGAAAAATAACACTATAATAACTTATACATACGTCCTAAAAACTTCGCGGTCTGTAGTAAAAAAGGAAAAACGAATTTAAAGGATATGAATCAAGTAGAGTATGTATAGGTACTGGTTTTATTAATTTGTGACATGCCACATTGTCTTCCAACTCGTCCAGAAAACGGCAAAGCGCCTTTTAAGGCAAAAGATACATAAAACACGTTCCCTAAAACATCATCTTCAGCCATGCGAAAATGGAATTTATTTCTAGCAATTACAGGCATGCAAATAAAAACATTTTAGATCCATCCACACACTCTTCAAATTCCACTGCATAAAAATTCATTTGAATTAAAACATTGAGGCTATAGCTGCTTGCACACATATGTATGTAAATGCCTTTTTGAATCTCTGCAGGCCGCATCATCACAATTGAAGAAGTTTGCAAGGTCGCTTGAAGCACCACTGGAGTGGCTAACCCGGACTGGACAGTTCACATAATAGCCCATCACATTTATAACATGACACCCAGCTTTACTAATCTCGACTCTGCGGTTTCCATTACATTGTATAGCCCATCACGTTAAGGTGAGAATGATTTTTTAAGTGAAGCACCAAAGTGATGAAAAAATATGTTATTGTATCGTCATAATTCCTTTCAGTTTCAATTCACTCAGACCGGTTGGTGATAACGACACTGGTCCATGCTTTTTATCCTTTATCATCAAAATGTCTCTTTCTTTTTAAAAAGACTCGCACCTCTCCATATTCCATATTTTGAGTGTATATGAATTACTAAAGTTTGGTTCACAAAGCCGTACTCATCTCCATTAAAAACTTAGTGTGGCATTAAAACTTCCTCCGGCTCTGGCTGTGTGAGTTACATAATGCAGAGCTTTGTATTCATTCCACTGCTCTCTTTATCTCCTGTGAACAACCTTTCCAAAGGACATTTTCGAGTGCTTATATACATACATATATTTTTTTATGAAAACGGGAAAACGTGTTCAGCACCAGATTCAGACAGAGTCTCAACTTCGTCCCATTTCACAAGAAGAGGACGCACATATATACACACTCACACTTTTTTCTCCAAAATTTAGGACCATTTTCAATTGTCACCATTCCTTATCTAAACTGCACGTTTCCCCACCACAAAATACTCTTGGATTATGCTGAGTAAACAAAAACTTGGTGTTTAGCCTGCAAAATAGTGTTGAAGTCACGGTCCAAGGATTTCTCTCTCTCTTTCAAAGCTACTAAACACGTGTTTTTAAACGTTATAAAATGTCTATATTATCCACCTTATTTGCTAATCCAAAGGGCCTTGCGCTCTTTGGCCTCGTTGTCCTACTGACGGTGTACAACCCTTTCCTCGGCATCGCCGCCATCCTCGTAGTCGCCTATCTCTCACAAGCCCGGGAAAACTATGGTGTTCTGGAGAGTACAGGAATTCCCGTGGTTCCTCCAACCCTGTTCCGAGGCAGTGAACCAAATCTCCATAAGACCGTGTTACACTTGGCCGATCTCGAGAGGGCCAAAAAGTATGGAGGCATTTGGGGTGTAAGAGCACAAATAAATTATACGTAATTACAAGCATTTATAATTAAATGAGAGACTTTTTGGATCAATTCCAGTCGTACGTTGGCCGTTCACCTCAGATCTACATTAGTGACCCTGAGCTCATCCGGCTTGTGTTTGTCAAGGACTTTGTTCATTTCGGGGACCGGCAGGATATCGACTTTGGCTCACCCATCATGAATGAGATTCTAGATTTTCAGCCTGGTATTAACCAATATGCTGTAAATGAAGTTGAAAACTTGTTTTTTTTGGCCAATTTTAAATATTAAAATGCGTTTTATTTCCAGGGTGAGAAATGGAAGCAGCTCCGAACATATCTGAGTCCGCTGTTTACCACAGCCAAGTTGAAACAAATGAGCGATGTTATTGCAGAGAGTGCTGCCGAGTTCATGGATGACTTGCGGAAGGAATGCGATGAGAAGGGAAGGCTCAAAATCGATTGTCGAAAGTAAGTGTCCCATTTCCTCTTCAAAGTTTTACTGCAACATTTTTTTATCAACGGGGAACACACGCACGCACTTTTGATACTGAGAAATATTTCCGCTCTCGTGGACCACACTCCACATTTTACCTATTTAAATACCTAGGGGAGCTAGCCTATATTATAGAAATAAATTTACATTTTTACCTTTTGGACTCAAGGCTCAAGAGCGGAACGACGAGTTGAGAGATATGTGTAGGGGCTGTTCACAGGAAGTACTTTTTCCTAAAGAGGAAGGTATCAAAATTGTATGGAAGGGCTTTATGAGTCAACGGAATGTGTGTGCATGAGAACGATGAACCGAACCTATGAACGTATCTCAAATTACACAAAGAGAGAAATTTCATACTTTGAGCCCTTTGAGTGAGGAATGAAACTGAAGATAAATGATTTAAAGTAGAGGAATACGAAAATGTTGGTGATAAGAGCTGAAGCTTCAACACGTAGGCGCAACATTTTTACGAGGAAATAATGAACATATAACATGCATGTATTTATATCTCTTTGGGACATTACATGGAACTCTAATTTAATATGCATAATTTGGGCAAAAAAAATAAAAAAATAAAAATTTGGCATAAAATAATTTCAAAGGAGCTTCCATAAGTAGTTTTCCCAGAAGATTGTCAAGCATCCGTAAATAAATTTTTATTGCTTACAAAGGCGACTAACAACCTGGCTGATTGACATGTTTGCCCAAACAACTCTCGGAATTCGAATGGAGGACTCTAAGAATCCGGACAATAAGTTTGCTTGCGCATTCCGTGACATGATGGGAGAAAATCAAGAGTACAACCTTCTCTTCTCCTTGTCACGTGAGTTGAATACAAACTAAGACGATTTTTTGAAACAAAAAAGTTCCATTTACTAAATTACAGCTTTTTATTTTCTTCCAGTATCTTTCCCCATCCTCGTGAAGCTCGCTCCGACGTTCAACGACGCCCCTACAAAGCTGATCGAGAGCACCTTCAGGGGAATCATGGAGTCGCGGAGGCGAAGTGGCCAAAAGAATGCGAAGGATTTCCTCGACGTCTTGTGCAATCTCATGGATCGTGTTCCATCAAAAGAGTTTCGAGACCTGGGCATCACAGAAACGACAATCATTTCACAAGCTGTAAACTTTTTTCTCGGAGGTTACGAAACTACCGCCACCACCCTCAGTCATATCCTATACCACATGGCCAAAAAGCCAGAGGTTCAAGAGAGAATGCACGAGGAGCTGATGGAAGCCCTGGAGAAAAGGCGGAAGGCTGGAGGAGGCACGGAGATTGACCATGAGCTCATCAAAGACTCGGACATTTCCGTACATAACGGCTTCCATCAATGAGGCACTCAGAATTGCACCGCCTCTCATGCGACCGGAAAGAATTTGTACAAAGGACTGGAGTCACAATGGAGTACAGATTAAGAAGGGGACGGTTGTGATGATGGCGTCTTGGCCTGCAAATAGGAATCCTAAAGTTTATCCTGATCAACCGGATGAGTTCAAGCCGGAGAGGTTCTTGCCCGAGAATAAGGCAAAGATTGAGCCATATGCTTTTACGTCGTTTGGGTATGGTCATTCAAAACAATTACATTGTAGGAACGCTTAGTAGATTGAGTTTAATTATTTTAATAACTTTTCCAAAAATATTTATGTGCAACTTTGTCAAGAATTTTAGGGTTGAGACGAGACCTGATACGAAGTTGGAGTATAAAAAGGGCAATATGCTGGTTGTTGGATTTAGCCCGGTCTATCTTGATTTGGTACAGCGAAAATAAAAAGGCACATTTTGCTAAAACTATAAAATTAAGAAATTTTTGTTTCAAATGCATATTTTAGTAATCAACTCTAGCATCTTTTCGCGTTAACTGTCCATTATTTATCTCTGATCATAAGTAAAAGCATGAATTACGCATTAACTTTTAAATCTGACCTATCCTACACAAAAAAATTCCGAGGTGCTTTTTCGTTTCAGAAATATTAAATGTATTAAATATAAAATACTTCACTGACTGTGAAGGTCATTATCCCTAGCATTCCGAAAACAAATTTTAGCTTTCCAAATCTCTGTAGACAAACAATATTTGATGGTCTATAAACGGATGCGGTGTAGTCTTCTATAAAACATTGTATTAAAATTCCTCGTGCCGGAAACCATTCTTTGCATAATAAGTAAACAACCTGTGTTTGCCATCCTTTCCTATACCTACATATG
The DNA here is from genome assembly GCA_027743915.1 of Seira sanloemensis. Lineage (NCBI taxonomy): Eukaryota > Metazoa > Arthropoda > Collembola > Entomobryomorpha > Entomobryidae > Seira > Seira sanloemensis. The sequence continues at coordinate 5,939 of JAHZMY010002150.1, read as the reverse complement.
CACTGAGACGAGGCTCTTATTTCTCAATTTTCAATATTATTTCATCATTACAATAGTATGCCAGAAGCTTGAATAAACAGTACTTCCCATCCCTTCAGATATGACATTAAGCTGAGAGATCATATAGGATTTACTCTGTACTATAAATATGCACAACGAGTGCTTTATTCGAGGAAGAACAAGAGAACGGTGCACTACAAAGATTACGAATGTTTGCACGCATTATCTCCCCTCTCACCACGCGTCATTCAAATTAGAATCTAATTATCATCATCTCTTTCCAAACCCCATGTAGAACATGAGTAAGAACAACGGGAGGGGATTTTCAGGGTTACCATGAACGGACCCTACGAACTCGGTTTTTCTGAAACACACAATCTCTTCAAATATTCTATAGATTGTTTCGTAAAGGTCGATGGGGCAATGTGAAATTCCTGACGGATCTAGTTAATTTCAGAGAAATCTTTTTTTGGTGAGCCACGCACATTTGTTTCCTAATCTCAAACTACGTTTCTTCAAGTTCCTGTAAACCAAATAAAAGCATCTATGTACTATGCACATTATGTTGGTGTCTGTGGCTAATACGTTGTAATTTCAGGGAAAAGTTATACCTTGAATCAATATGGTATCATTGGTGTCTTCGGAAATCGACAAGGGAAGCATTAGAAATGCGTTCAAATTGGAAGCAAAAGTTTAAGCTTGCACGTGACTTGACTTTAATACGGGATGCTTAAACTATCCCATCGATCAATTTCCAACAAGTACTAGTCATCGCGATTCCCCTTAGGCACACCCGATTAATAAAATCCATCATTAAAATTCTCCCATTCCCTTGCCTAATGCAGCTTCAGGGAGCACGTGTGAGATGCATGAAATGTGGCACATGATGCAACTTTCAAATCACCCTTGAGACTTTCAAGGCTCAGATGCTTAAAAAAAGTGGCACTTTTATGGAAAAACTTTTTTATGGGGTGTAAATGCAGTTTTGATGAAGAATCGTCGCGTGCAATAAAAATAAAATTCTTGCAGAATATTTTCCAAAAAGAATATTTTGTTTCTTTAATGGGAGTAGTTTTTGAGAGAATCTACGAAAACTGACACTGCAAAATTATTGGACAAAATGTCTATTTTTTATAAGTTGACCAGAATTTCATAAATCAAAGCTCGGTTGTTCGATAGCCTATTAATGCTCTAAAGGAAATTTACAAGTTTGTGTGTGCAACATTCGCCCACATCGCAATAAAGATTGTCGATGCAATCCGATTGTTAATAAATTTAGATCATGTGTCATCCCCAAAACCTTTTCCGCATCATTTAAATTGTATATTTGAAATGAACCTTTTTATTACTTTTTCTCTGCCTCAAAGCCACCGCAGAGAGAATGCCTTTATGACTTTATAATACTTTGCAATAACTTCCGCCCTGTAACTCAAATGCAATAAAAAAAGTTGGGCTCGTAAATAATACCTTGCTCACAGTCGATAGTTGTGTGTCAACGTCAACCCACATACATTCCAATATTACAGTTTCATATCTTCATATAGTATGCCCACAATGTCACAAAGAGGATGGAAAATTCAATTAATTTCAGTTATATAAAGGTCAAAACTAATATTAATAATATTGAAGTTTTGCAGATCATTTGTGTGCTTTTTTTCAAAAGTGGAACTTGCGGGTGGGTCACCGTCGTCATCTTGTTCTCATGTTTTTAACCAGTTTTACTGCCTGTTATCATTGTTTAGTATTGTCAAGCAGCTTTTCAGATCCACAAAATGGTACCCTTGCCATACAGAGGAAATTAGCTTGTTTTCTCTTGTATTTCTAAAGTATCATTTAGCATGGAGGAGAAAGAGCGCACCCTTTGGCTATTTTTCTTGTTCTCATTTGAGTTTGACATTTTAAGCACGAGCAGGAAATACAAAACTTGAAAAGCATCCCACTGAGCGCTGTTTACATTTTAAATACATGATTTCAAACTCTTTTAACAAAAAACCTTCAATTTTGATCTCATGCAAGTTTTAAAAGGGTGAGTACACATGATGTGAGTGAAAGAAAGAGGAGGCAGTGTTTCCAAGTTTCCTGGTCTGCTCCTACATATCTTGAGGCGAGGCAGCATTCTTAATCTGTGCACCGGAAATGGAAAGAGCAACTTGCATCTGTATTAATTGCATCTGTTTTCTCGTTTGATAGTCTAGTTCTTGTCTAGTCTACCTTAAAATAAGTTTAATTGGATCACGACTTTCTATGGAACATAGTTAACGCATGCTCCCGTCAAGGAAGACAAAAGACACGTGTTCCGTACATCATTTAACCAATGTAGCGTGCCGTATTAAATTACGAGATTGGTCGTATATATACAATATCTCGGCAAACTTTACGATTCTGAGAGGCTAATATGATAAGAAATTCCAACACCTCCAAAGTTGATAATGGGAAAAGTGTGCTGCTGTTAAATGAGATTTTTAATCTTACCGTTTCTCATCATCATCTCCTTGGAGAAAGTTGGTTCTAATTAAAATAGCAATACAACTCCATACATCATCTTCCAGATCTAATAAAAGCTCGTACTTTCTCCCGCTTTCAGCCAACGTTTTTCATGGACAGCCCCATGCATACATATATACCCCACCACTCGACTCCCTAGAAAAGCCTGAGGCATGCCTTCTCCTTTTAAAAAATCACATACTCACACAAGTATTAATATTTGCATTCGAGTTTTCTCTAGAGGCACAAGAAAGAAGAAAAGAGCCCTTGTGGAAGAAATGGCTCACTTTCTCCTTCTCTCCACGCTGACAAGTCTTCTTCCTCTCTCCGTTTCTTCTTGTGAGTTGAGTGTCCTTATTCCCATTTCTCCTTCCCTGTATTATTGTGGGAGACCACAACATATAGAGCTTTTCTTCTTGCATTGCTCCACTTCCACTTTCTCCAAAGCCATGTGATAACTTAAACAATGTTTGACTTTGCTCTTTTCCAAACTCATCTTCCGGTAAGTACTACTACATATATTTTGCCTTTGAGCTCTGCAGTCTAAAGGTTACACATTCGAACAATGAAACGAGTTGGAAGTAAGGACAGCCCCGATCTCATTATTGTCATATCACAAAAGAAGAGAGAAATAAAGTGATGTGAAAAACATAAAACTGTATTGGCTCCAAAATTGTAGGAGAGTGTATGGATGGAAAGGCAATAATCATCATCATAATAAGGCTCACTGCAAAAAAGTTTATTGGTCACTTTATGACTTCTCTTCCGTTTCCGTCTTCCCTATTTCATCGTGTCGGCACAAAAAGAAAGCATTTTCCTCACTTTCGCTGCCTTTACTTAGACAAGACAGGAAAAAGGCAAAAAGTTATACTCTTATTTACTTGTAAATAAATATTGCAATCTTCCAAGGCTCAAGGAAGGAAGCGTCGTCATAAAGCAAATAAAAAATTCCGAGATTCGTCGATACCTCGGCTCACTAGCAAGGAAAAAAACTTTTTCTACAAACTTGGTTGTCTTTGGATGGGAAGACGTATTTCTTGTGCCTCTTTTTGGTCAACGTGTGGGAGCACGGAAAAGATTAATATGGCACATATTCCAATAAACTTTGCTCTCTCTCTCTCTATTTTTTGTTACGTAAACGTGTGGGTGGTGGAGAAAGTCTGAAACAATGCACTTATAGCTACACGGAGAGGATCGATAACAATGCTGATCAGCCCTAGAGTTATGTGACGATGCTGTATTTATCACAAGAGAAAACGAATTAAAGATAAAAGTTTTATGCTGGGTTCGACTCGACTCCGTCCCGAAACTGTCGCCTTATTGTCACCCCATGTTCTTGGAAAGTGCAAACTTTTTCCCAGGGTTTTGCTTCGAAAGATATTTTTGGTGTGTTGATGACAATAGAACAAGGATGGGTATACAAATGACTCGACAGAAATTATATCGTGGGCAGAACTAAATTACCAAGTTTCTTTCTATAAAATATGTACAAAACTTTTTACTCAGGGTAGATTATTTCGAAGGAAAAAATTGCCTTTTCCGGTCTGACAGATTATGGATTTATTATGGATGGAATGATTGCGCAATGTACTCTAAGGTGGATTGTTTGGAGATGAGTAATATTGATATAATTTTGTAGTATTGGTAAGACAGCAGCATTTAAAGATTCAAGTGAAAAATGTTATACACATATATCTTAGTTCATATGTTAGTACATATCTCAATCGTGTAGATCCCAGTTGATTCTTGTGGCAAATGCCACTAAATGCAGCGGCAAAACTTATTTTGAATAGTTAAAACTCGTAATCCAAGCAAATATCTTGAGCACTCATTGTCAGAAAGGGCAGCGAGAAACATATGCCGGGGCTCAAGGGAGCAAGTGGAGACCAAGATCTGCTCAACGGTCTTCCTAAATGGCAGTGGAACAGTTGGAAGACAAAGCGGATTGCTTCTGTTCCTTGGCAAATAAAAATAATGCGTGTGAAAAAGCACTTGGCATCCTCGAACAATCTGTGAACAATAGGCTTTTACTCTGTACCAAAAGAGAAGCCTTTAGTCTCTCTTGTAATGGTTGCGTTGATGCGATGTGTACAAAAAAGATAAATAATATGGGCTTCGTCTTCCTAAAAATCTGTAGCATTTCCCAAGGTTTCGTTCGCTATTCGCCAATAATTTACAATGGCATTTCCAGTGTAAAAATCAATTTAACGGCTGAACAAACGCAGAGAAAAAAATTGAAAAAGGAGAAAGCTGTACATTTAACTGGTCATCCTTACATCAAGCATTTCTCTAAGTCAATATTTGAACTGAGCAGTATTTGCTGAGATGAAGAAAAAAGACTTATCAGGATTTATGGCTGGAGCAGTGCGACAAAGGTCAGCAAAAAGATTATTGAGCAAATAGGCTCTCCGAGTCCCAAAGGAGCAATCATCACAAGCTTCTTTGAACACGTTCAATTTGAGACAGATGAAATGAGATGAGACGGGAACACGAACAGCTGCACAGATTCAAACGAAAAAGGGTGAAAGTCCTCCAACTCCTCTCCCTTTCTTTCCCCAAAAAGAGAAAATTAGTTGGTGAATATATAATATTAGTGGGACTTGATCATCAGTCTTTATTATCGTTGAAAATGAGTCAATGAAGTTGAGATATGGGATGGTCAAGAAAATGTGTCGCGGCCAATGACATATATACACTTGATGCACTATAAAAGAGTCGAGGGAAATCACAAGATGAATTTCCAGTCCTTAACAAAATCGATGAATTTTGGGGAGAAAGTGGCAGAGTGCAGCTGGTGAAAGCAGCTAGTCTAAGTCCCCCCTAATTACATGTCACTACCCAATGTTAGTTTCCCGAGTTTAAGAAAGACGAGAACATTAATTAAATTGGACGTGGAGACCAACACACACACAAAAGGGAAAGCAAGAAAGCATATCATGAGTTGGAATGTTTTATTGGGCCAAATTAGGTTGGACAAGTTGAACAGAATCAATTGTATTAAGGATGGGAATGGAGTGACATTGGAAATTTATGTAGTCTATTATGTCAAAGAGTTTCTCTCTGTCTTTCCTCTCAAAATTAGAACAAATGTGGAGGTGAAAGGTGTGTCTCTGTCGAGGACACAGGGTCTGCATTACGTAATATTGTGAGGAAATACAAAAATTATTTTTGGTCTGACAGGACAACAACTAATCATTCATAATCATACGTAGAAGAGAATGTTTTTTTTTGCGGGAGTAGGTTTCAGTGAAAAGAGTGAAAGTGCAAAGAAATGTTTTGCTTTCCCCAGGATGTAGTTTTTTACTTGAAGACAGAGCCGGTTCGGCAGAGCTTAACTGAAATTGAAGTTTTGATGGTGGGTGGAGAAATAGAAAGCAAGCTGTATACTTTCTCCTTACACAATCTCTTTACGCATGGTTGCACCCCCGAAAAAAATATATATTTCAGCTTGTCAC
>JAHZMY010002149.1:0-15185 GCA_027743915.1 Seira sanloemensis | reverse complement strand
TCCCATATTTTGGGTACTGTATGAACGAAGAACATTCATAAAACATCTCGTGATGGCATTTTGTCGCAAAAAGGCTTTACTGCTTCTAAACTACAATGAATGATATAAGCCTATATTTTTCGTACACAAACGAATGCTTTCAAGCAGTAATATTTGCCCTTTAATGGAGATTAGGAATGAAATGTAGCAAATTCATTAAGCTCTTTCTAACTCCGATGTAGGTACTCATTGCAAATGAAATGGAAGACGTGAAAGGTGATTAAACCAAAAGAAAATGAGTAATTAACTTTTTAACGATTACCAATGCTTATTGAATATTCATAGTTTGAGCAGAAGAATCATCACCGCCCAAATTCAATTTCATTCTTGTCTAAAAGTATGGTATTTACCATACCTACCAGAATTTTTTCACATGTGAGCGTGCTACTATGCATAAATATATTGCACACAAATTAACAATTGAGTTTTAATGATCTTGCCGACCAAATGGCCACCAATTCTTTTGGAGAAGCTTATTTAATCAGTCTAAATTTTCTGGCTTAATAGCCCCTTTAAAATGAGCTCACATTGAATGAAATATTAAAATTCTGTAATTCCTCTCATTACTATTCATGATGAATGGTGATGCTTCAGATAATGCATTCATGAGCTAATGAGCCCAAAGGCAAACTATATATCCCACATGGTTGGCAAAGGGATCATCATCCGCTCTCGACAAAAAAAAAGACAGTCACTTGTCAGTTTTTCGTACTAGCTCATTTGTATATTTATTTAAAGCTTTTGTATTTTCCCAAGTCATAATGTACATATTGTAACAACAAGGATTTCATTGTGGAGCACAAAAAGGGCTGGGTATTATCCACTCTTTTACTACTCTCCAAAAGTTTCTAGGTTTGTAAAAAAATACACAATTTATAATAACCTTTTTTACTAGGGCTATCATCTCTACTTTCGCTTATCGACAATGAAGAAGTTTTTTTATATATGTTTTGGCTGAAGAATGGAATATTGGCTGTGCAGTGTTCGAGAATTTTCATCTGCTGCCACTTCCATCCACCCTAACCACTGTACCGCAATAGACCATCGCATCATCTATTTCCATTGTGCTATTCGTTCACAATTTTCACAAAGAAGTCTTTTCAACCCGCTTTCAATAGAATATACATTCTCTCAAAAGAGCACCACAGCAGTCCAAGAGAGCAAATGAGAATACACAGACAGAGAGAGAGAACCCTTCCGAATTTTGAAGGCTTAACTGTTAACCTACCCAAAAGGGAAACCAAATGGATAAAATCTTTTGATCATTTTTTACTTATGAACATGATTACACTTTTATTACCATCGAAGATTGGAAAAAGCTAACTGACTGCAGCATCCGAATTACCGGAAGCAATGGAGATCACTAGGAAAGAGCATATATTTACCATTATTATTCCATATCATTTATATCCCATTGAGCTTTGAGTGAAGGCCATCATCTCAAGTGAGTAGCCAACGATCATAATTCACAGAAGCACCGAAATCCATTATTTGTTGGTCCACACAAAAAGAGTGTGGAATCCCTGTCCAGTTTATATACTTTGCTATTATTAAAAGCTCTTACAAAAACAAAACTTTTAAGAAGCTCCCTGCAAGTTCTCGGGAAAAACACAATCGTTCTGTTACTTTGGTGCTCTGTCATTATGATGTTTTAAAATGGCAAAAAAAGTTTGATTGTTATCCATCTTTCCCAAAGTGCAAATGGGTTAAAGTCCTCTCTATCAGATTCTTTCTTCGCCGCTGCCGCCACCACCACACAGTGTTCAGTGTGTTCTATCATCATAGGCAATCGGCAATGATGAAAAAATGTTCTATCGAAAAGTTTTTTTTAACTTTTCGAACATAGTGAAAGTAATGAGTTCGATCGATTTAATAGTCTCCCACTTTCCCCACTGATCTCAATCACCTATTTTTTACTCCATTTATAAGTCTACAAAACAGAAAACAAATTGAGTCCTTTCCCCTACTTTTTTTGTGAACAATGACTCATTTGAAAAAAAAGTTCTGCTGCCTCTGTAGCCTGTCGGTCGTCAGCTTTGGCGGGATTCCGATTCTTTTTTTCCCTTCTAGTAGAGTGGTAAGAAGTAGCGAGAAGAAAAACTTGAAGCAATCAAGCAACTTTTTTTTCAAGTCCTTCAGTAATTTTCCCTTCATTCCACCCAACTCTGTGCTAAATGTTTCCATTGAAAAAGTAATTGGAACGGGATACAAAGAATACATATTTTGTTGACAACTTCAAGAGCCATGGAGGAAAACTACACGCCAAGTATATCAATACGTATAACAGTGTAGTCGAGTGTCAATAGCCATTTTCTTGTTTAAACGATCTCAACTTCTTCTCGTGCTGAAAAAAAGCAAAAAACTTTTTTAAGCAACTAGTTCTCCCTTTGTGCACTGTATTAAGCTACCCCTTATATATTTTCTTCGTGCTAAATCTGTCTTGAATTGACATCTTTAGAATTACGAGAAAAACTTTCTCAGATTTAGTTCCCTAATAAAGTCTCCATTTGTCGCGACGTTGTTGTACCTTCTCCATAAACTGAGAAAAAAAAATCCCGCCTGCTACACAGTCCTGACTATATATGGAACTGCGGAGGATTCACATTAACAGATTCACATAAAGACCTTTTTTAGTCGGTCAAGGGCCTTTTGGTAAAACAATGAACTGTTTGTTTCAAGCTTTTAACTGAGCAAGTTGTCGTACACAATCCATCACCAATGTACTTGAACAAAGAAAAAATATTTTTTACGAGAAAATGAGAAAAAAATGCAGAGGCACTCGAACCTCAGAATTAATTTTCTCCGTAATGGGAATGTCAATTCATGATAATACTACTTTTTGAGATAAATTATTATTTCCGTGAGCTCTTAATGTACTCTGACATTTCCCAACACAATGAAAGTACAGGGAAAGAGACGAAGAAGGAGGATGTGCATTACACAAATGGTGTAGCCCTTATTCGGCCCGAATCACTTTTTCATATCATAAAACATTTTTTCTGTGTCAAAGTTATAATGTAACCATTTTTTGCCCGATATTTAATAGCTCGAGAGAGAGAAAGGTATATATTTTTGGTGGTAGCAGCTGGCACTGACGACTGTCTCATAATAATAACAACAGAGACTACGGAGCTCCTAGGCCTGCAGAAGTGGACACTTCAATTTGTCACAAAATAAATGTTCCTTTGTGCAATGAAAGATGGGCGATTCTGCGATTCGACACAAAAGATGTGATAAAAAACAAAAAAGGGCTTTCGCATAAAACAATGTTGCATGATGCAGGTTCCGTCTTTGGGAAAAGCGTAGGAAACATTTTGGTGCGTCTTGAAAGACGCAGCAGCAGTACACATTTGATGACATATCTTTACCCAATTATTTATCCACCGTGCATGTAATGTATGGTCAATGCAGCTCTGACAAATGGAGTCATTTACCCCACAGCTTTTATAGATCACACTTGAATAAAAAATGCCATAAAATTTTGTCTGCAGTGCAGTGATAAAATGCTTAAATTACCAAAATTTGAACAATTTTGGATTACAAAAGCAACTAAAAGTGTAAAGTTCTGGCTCCATTCCATGAGATGAAAAGAGCAATCTTTTAGTTGGGGCGATGCAATCTTTATGTAAAAGTCAAAATATTGATCGCATTTTATAATCACAAATGCAGTTTACTGATCAGATAATCTAAGGTTCATTGATGTTGGATAGCTCATGACTCATGAGGCTTTATATTTATGGGTTCTTGCACAGGTGCATGGAAGTAGCGTAGGTGTGGTATGGGGTTTCACTGTCCCCATTCCCAGATCGCAAATGATTTACCATTGAAAAGGTACCAAAAACCTACTTTTACCCCTTTGGTTAAAGCATCTGATTGAATATGTCCAAGTTTTGTCCAACTTTCTTTTAATGATCATTGTTGGCCATCTTTCCTCTACTAAAAGTCTCTACATGCCTNTACCATTGAAAAGGTACCAAAAACCTACTTTTACCCCTTTGGTTAAAGCATCTGATTGAATATGTCCAAGTTTTGTCCAACTTTCTTTTAATGATCATTGTTGGCCATCTTTCCTCTACTAAAAGTCTCTACATGCCTTGACATATTATACATACTTGTATTGGCAATACATATTTGCGTACTATCTCTGTGTGAATGATGATGATGCTACAACTCCCAATAATGAGAGGGTCCAAAACCCAAGTTCGTTAACCTTTTCTTTCATCGGGGATATTTGGAGGACGAATACAGGCATACAATAGTAATTACACGAAGAAAAAAAGATGATTGTCATTTCCGGGTTTTTATACCTTGTCAAAAACTCGTCGCAACTTTTCTCTCTCGTTTTTTCCCATCCCACAAGCAAAATAATATAGGAATAATGACCCACACGAAGTTACAAGCGAATCGTCAAGGAAAGCATGGAGCGACAACAACTAGTTATTATCCATCCATGTGTCAATTTCTTATAGCTTTCTTGTACCCTATTTCTCCTATTCTTTTATCATCGGAGAGCAGATGTCTTTTGATAAATGTTCCATGCGTAATTCAAATAGTGAAGAAGTCTCGGCTCCTAGAGGAAAATACACGTGTTCACGCTTATCCAACTCTGTGCCATCGTAATACTCTAAATCTAGTTTTCCACGAGCTTACTTAATTTAAAAACAGATACCGAAAAAATGAGTGTTTCCGACTCACCAAGAGGAACAGTTTTGGAACAGTATCAAAGTCATATAGCGTTTTCACCTTCTTGGTGACACGGACCCAGTTTTTTTTTCATTCATTCTCCAATATATCATTTCTATTTCTGCATTCGTGCGGCAAATTGTCTATCTCCCGTAATTCTTACTTGGAAAAAGAAACTCGGGTATAAAGAGTGAAATGACCATATGGTCATATAATATGACATCGCATGCAACTTTCATCATTCATTTTTCTTATATTTTCTCCTGCTATCTTTAGATCTTTCCCGTTCATTCACTTTTGCTCCTCATTCAATCATCATGTTTTGCTTTCTTTTTTCCTCTCCAAAGACTCGAGTCCTATAAAGAGAAAACCATTATGAAAGGAGAAGTTTTTCCACTATTATTACGGTTATTATACTCTTTATTTTTATAGAATCATGAAAACATGGGTACATGTCTACATATATCACATCATACATAGGTACACATATTCTTCCTGGCTCTTTTATTCCATTTTCTTGTGCGTAGTTTCGTCCGTCATCCCTGGGTCGTCTTTATGCCCAGCCCTCCATGAAGGAGAAACTCTGGGTAGTAGCGGGAAGAAGAAGAAGAAATCATGGGCTATTCCATTTTCTTGTGCGTAGTTTCGTCCGTCATCCCTGGGTCGTCTTTATGCCCAGCCCTCCATGAAGGAGAAACTCTGGGTAGTAGCGGGAAGAAGAAGAAGAAATCATAGGCTCACTCACGATGAAGAAGCTCGAGCATGTTGTTACAAAGAGGAAAAAATTGAAATAAAAAAGTTCCTTTTTTCTTTTATTCTATTGACTCATATGTTTAGTGGCCACTGTCCTGGCATCTTTCTCTCTCAAGGATCGACACAAGACTTTTTCCTTTTGGTTTTTCCGCGTACTCAAGAAGAAGACTCAGTCAAGAGGAGCGAGCCAGTCTGTCTGTCTATCTTAGCATCTTTTCCTCTCTTTCGTTCCAGATGAGGATATATATACTTCTTGAGTGGGCAAAGAATCTTTTTTTAGGTGAAAAAGAAGCAAAAAATATGCTGTTTTTCTCTGGCCATATTATGAATCCAGAAAAGATACATGGTTTATGCACGAGAATTCTCTCTTTCTGCCAGCTAGTTAGAAGGGCGACATAAGGAATGCTTGCATAACTTTATACATTCCTTCTTCCTTTTTTGCCACTTACTTCCTTCTCCACACAGCGCTGGGAGTTCACACTGGGGAACTCACGGTGGAAAAAAAGTGAAAAAAAAACTGAGAGCGAGGAACGCTGAACTGACTGAAGTCAACGAGGCAACTAACACTAATTCAAGGAGACGTACATGTAAAGGAGTAATAGATGAAACCTGGAGTCTAAATCTTTATATTATATGAATGTCAAAAGAATACGGGAAAAAAATCCAAGAAGGCGACCCAGTACGGGTCGGCCTTTCCTCAAAAATGTGTACCATGCACTTTACACATACCCCAGTGCACTTGAATATATGTATTATCCCTTTCCATAGAAACTGGAATGGTCCCGCTCAAAAACACACTTAAATCCATCCAAAACGAATGCCTAGGCACTGAGCAAACACACTGCAAGGAAAACTAGAGTGAAAAAAACTCATCCCTGAGAGTCCCACATACAGTGTTTCAATAAAGATCTCTGGCCTGACAATATTAGTTCCATGTGAAAGCCAAAAGCGTGGCACTGGTCCTTTCTTCTTTCTTACATCCAACATCCAAAATCTAACATATATCCACAGAAAGAGAGCCTCAGCCCACCTCTATTTCGTTCAACATCTCACCAAATACTTTTCATACCTAAATATCTAGCTGCTTTTTTACAGTCGGGGAAAAAAGAAAACTTATTTTCGGTCCAGTTGCGAAGTACAGAAGAAAACGCAGAAAAAAGGGATTGAGTAAGGCAAAAGGGAGTTAGAAGAAAGGGCATGACGGCTTGCTAGCTACAATATTTACTTTATCCCTTCGAAGAAAGAAAACAGTTGAAGGAACGCTGAGAGGAGAGAGAGAGAGCAACCAAGTTTCCGAAAAGAGTGAGGCGCAAATATGGACTTGCAAACATGCATTAAAGCCGACGTGAAAGTACATTACAGGTTTTTCTTTTGGATTCTTTTTTTTTTTTTGATGATGGCGATCGTGAGCCGTCTAAATTCCTTGTACTTTTCTTTTAAAATTTTTTTCTAAGCTTTGTTGAGGGGAAACGTTTCAATCTCCCTTTTTCTCTCTCTCTTTCTTTTCAGAACTTTTTTTAAGAGGAAAAGGGTATTTTTTGTTACAGAACTAATCCAACGTCGATATATACTCAAACTTTATTGGCTACTCTTACAGGTACAAACACACACACGCGTGTGTGTGTGTTCCCCAAAAAAAGTCTAAGAGAAAACTAGTTAGGATAAACGTAGCAAATTGAAACTGAGAAATAGAGAGGAATGATGCTGAGCCGTCTGTCGCCTCCTGTAGATTACACAATGTTACATGTGAATTGATTCTGAGTTGATTTCTTTTCGTTGGAATAGATTTTGACGTTTTTCCCTGCACCTTTAGCTAGAAGGGTCTCTCAGCTCTCGAAGGAGTGGGGATCTGAAAGGCTTTTTAATAAAATATTCATCAAGGGTATACTCTTGAGCTGCTTCACTCACTGCTACAACAATACTTCAATAGAGCTAAAGCAGGAGGAGTGCTCAGAAGAGAGTGGAGAAATTTTCTTGCTTTTTTTTCGCTGGAATTGATTTGAAAGCTATATCCTCTCTCACTCTCCCTTCTCAAACTACGTACATGGTTAAAAGTCTTCATTTCAAACGATTGAACAATTTAATGTGACTCTGGGAACAGAGTGCACGTTTCTCTCCCAATGGTCAACATCACATTGCATCCTTCGGCTCCAATATCCTATTAGATTTTACATAATAATAATATTTAAAGCACACGTTACCCGTGACGCAACGCACATTACAGGGGACAGAGTCCTTATTTCGCCAAGACGCTTGTTGAGAATGAGAGAGGATGCAGAAATGACTCGAACTGAAACGATGTCTCTGTTCATTACATGGAGAAGAAGAAAACCTTGGGAAATGTTCTTGTAGAGGGGACTATATGTGAAGTAACTTGTGGCAGTAGTGATCATATCGATGACTTTGGCAATAATAATAACTTCTTCTATGCAACTAGAGGGGGAAGTCTCAAAATGGAAAAAGTAGCGAAAAAAAGTCCAATGTAAACTTTCACATTTTTTGGCTTGAAACTAAGCCATTAATGTCATTCCTTTATTGCTCCTTCTCTACAATATAATTTTTTAAACAAAGAAAGCAATGTGACTTTTTTCACAGTTTCTCCTCATCTATATATAACTTTACTCTTGTGCTTTGTAAAGTATCTCTCAATTTCATCATTATTATTAAACTAAAAACATTATATCCTCTGGCACATTCTTGTTCTACTTGTGTCACTCGCACTATGCTTTAATACTTTACTGATTCTGACTGTGATGATGGCGGTCGTGATGATGATTACGATGATAGTTTAAACAAAAAAGTTTAACATCGCAACCGAAAATGTGTATAAAGGACTTGGGGAAACGAGGTTTTAAAGGAATTTCTTTTTCTAGAGGAAGCGTCCTTCTCTATACTCAAGTCTACACACACAGACGAGAGGAACTAGTTAGCTTGCAAAGAGGCTATATCATCCATATAATGGTCCTTTCTTCCTACCATCATCGTCATCACCAGAGTCATGAGAGGAGCCTTAATATTATGGAGAAAAGACTGACTGACTAACGCGAGGCTCTTACTCTGCGAGCTATGGATGCTTTTTTAATATGGCATTTGGAATGAAGTGCCATATTTACCTAGGCACTTAGCGTTGAAGAAAACTCTAAGATTTTTTTTCTACACTTCTTTTATTATCAGAAGGATTTGGATGATGCCACTTGTTCCTAATGGATGAATGAATAAGTAGTCCTGGGACTTTCCATTCTCTTTTTTTCTTTTCGCCCTTTTTTCATCTTACGTACTACTTTCTTCATTTTTCCCCTTTACTGAAGAGAAAGAGAAGAAAAAAGTAAGTAGAAGTGGTAGTGGTTGTATAAGTACTTTTTAATACAGAGGCCGACAACGACGAGTGTGAGTATCAGTACTACAGGGACTTCATTCCGCGGATTTTTTTCTCTTCTTCTACTACTTCTTCGTTTTAAGAAATTCTAGTTTAGGCGAAAATAATAAAATCAAGTTTCCTTTTTCCTCTCTTTCCTTCGAGGAGCGTTGTGCTCTGAAGTAGCGTTTTACAATGGATTTCACCGTCATTAGATAGTCGTTCAGATAGTGATAGATGTGTAAGTAAAAGATTTGAATGGGTTTGAATTCTTGATGCAAAATGAATGAAACATTTTCTCCTGCCAATTTTCTCTGGTTCAATGAAATGTTTAAAATTTATGGAGAGAATCTTGAGTACTACTGCTTCTGCTGCTGCCGCCGCACGCAGTTCTTTACTACAGCAGGAGAGAAAGTACCTCGTATCAAGTTCCCATCAGGAAAGTGTGTGTGGGTGTGTGCCACTTCAATTTACTGATTACCCACAGTCTGTTATGATTAGTTTCAAAGTGATTATTAAATCAAGGTGTATATGCTACAGCTACAAGCGTTTGTTTTTATTACTCGCGATCACTTTGGATGAGTTGAAGGGAGAAATCAAATAATATTTCTTTCTCCAAAATCATCTGTCAGCAAATAGACGGACATATTGATAAATATGAAGGCGTACACTGTTTCCTCCTACGAAGCCCATTTTCTCTGGGAGAAAGTTATCACCAAAGAAAACTTTCTCTGGAGCACGTAAAAACTCGAGAAATGGAGGGTAGCACATTAGCTACAAATACTTTTTTCCTTGCGTTTTTTTCACGAGGAAGAAGAAAAAACACCAGTAAGGAAAAGGAAGCAGATGGATCCAGAAATGCTTTTTCTGTTCTTCAATACTCTCTCTCCTTCTCTTTCTCCAGAACCACAACATAGTGGTGGTGGTGATGATGATGATGAGTATCCAGTGTGACTACCACATTTGGACAAGATGAAGGAGACTACATGCCCACATGAGATGTACATGCATTCAATATATACTACCTACTTTTCATCCATTTCATTTCATCTCCATTACTTTTTCATTGTTGATTTGATTTGATTGAAAAGAAGAGAAAAACTAATACGATGTCTCGAGGAGAAAAAAATGGGGAAAGTAATAAATAAGTTCTCTTTTCTCAAATTGTCTAATTCATTACTCCATTGAAATTGTTAACATTTTTCTTCCCTAGTTCATTTATTGCAGGAAATTTATATTATTTGGTTACACATTTTTTCTCTTTTCTCCTTCGCTTTTCTCATCCCACACACGGGAGTCAGTCGGCTCTTGAAAATCGTAGCAGTAGCGAAGGCTAATAAAAAATCCTCCAAATTTTTTGCTGCTTCAGTCCTTTATACATACTTAAATAGATACTTACGTAGTGTACTTATATATAGGCTGGCCTTCTCCAACTTTAAAAAATCTGTGCAGCTTTGAGCTTTCGTTTTCCTTCTTATTTATTAGTTAAACGCTATATGCTCTACCATCTCCAGCGGATTTTTTTCCGGGGGTACAGGTGAATAATTTATATGAAAGTCTAGAAATGAAATGAAACGGTTTGGAAAACAGATTTTCTCTTTTTGGGTCAAGCTGTATGTATGTAGCATGGGGGAAAATTGTGAGATAAAGAAATTGTTTCGTAAAACATAACACATCATTTAATATATTATTATGATCTTAGCCTCTCCCTTTGTTCGCCTCTCCCTGTTAGCATTTCTCCCTTAAATCTCTTGAAATCTGGAAAAGCATTGCTGGTGTCAAGAAGGAAGGTACTCTGAAATAATAAAAAGTGCTGTATGTCCATGTACCCACGCAGCATTTTCACGTATGAGCCACATAAAATGTTGCAATTTTACTCGTGAAATTTATTTCTGAAAGGAGCATATACCTTAGGAAAAATGAATGAAGTTAACATTACCTTTTTTTCGCTCATTTCGAGTTTTCTTGGAACTTTTCTCTCCCAACTTTTTTTCTATCCTTTCTTTGAAGCAGGGTGCTTACGTTTGCAATGGGAACATGTTTGCATGCATGATCATAAATCCGGTAGAGCCACACAGGGAGCAAGTGCAAAACCCCGCAACGAAGCTGGATTCCAAAGAACCACAAAGGCACAACGCCACGCAAAAAAAATATAGAAAGTGGGGAAACTGAATCCATCCTTTTGTACAAAAAAACCCAGCTGACTACTCTACTCTCCCTTCTTCTCCTCTCCATCGTCTTTTCATCTTTTTAGTGCAAAAAAAAACTTTCTTGGAAAAGGAGAAGAGAATAGGAGCATTAAGCATGCGGGGATGAGAGGCAAAAGATTTTCCAAGTAGCACGGGAGAATGAAAGGCACTTTTCACGACTGCAAGAGCAGAGCGAGTTGTGTAAAAAGAGGCAATCAATTTATAGATGGGCTTACTTTCTTTGTTTCATTCTTTGCCCGTTTCTCATACAGCATTATTTTGCAGTTAAACTTGGTACTCACAATGAAAGTTTTAGCGGAAACAACTTTGGCCTGTATGCAGATGCAGGTTTATACTATGTGAGACGAGGTGAGTTCACCAATGGTAATTTCTAAGCCAAAGTTGTAAAATGTGTCAGATTTTTACAAAGAAAGAGAGGCTAAACAAATTAACGAATTACACAGTAATTTGATCTAATTTTTGAACTGGACAAAACGTGTTTCAAATCTATTCTCCAATTAAAATTAAAGGCTGTTGATCAGAGATATCCCATACCTAATGACGGTTCGATGGGTCTAACTGATACGCGTACCTACTTATGTATGTGTGGGATTTTGATAGTTCGTGCCATTTCATAAAAGAGTTTATTTATCAGAAGCATAACCATAAGTTTTGATGATTCTAAACATGTTCATTCCATTGTTGCGTCTCTGAAGAAACTTTTGAGACGTAAGTTGACAAGCATTTTGCTCCACTTGAACTTATACAAGAAGATTTGGGGAATAACAATGCGCTGTTCAGAATTGAAAAGGTACATAAATACATGCCTGAGATGTAAGGAAAAAGTGGTCTGGTTTATACTTAATTGACGAAAGCTAGTTTTCGACTTACAAAGAATTGATAGTTTGTGTATTAAAAGGAAGGGTTGTGTTCACGCACTGATTAATCCAGTAAAAGTTACTGCGCACACAAAAGTGAGCATTTTGGGGTTGAGATTTGTAGCTGTCGTCAGTCGTCACTGTGAAAGGGGAAAAATTCCCAATCTCAAGTTCCCTTCAGCTCTGTATATTTTCTTAATCTGGCGTTCTTCAACCAGTCAGACATGATTATGACATGAAGTAAGCTACTGGATAATGTGTTCTGTCAAATTAAATTTTTTGAATGCATGAATGTAAATAAGTCAAATGAAAAGGCTCCTGTTTCATTTTCCTTTTTACGGTGTATACCACTGAAACAGTAAAATGACAACCTTGATTTCTTCTGAAGCAAACTTTTTTCTTGCCGATATCGTCTCAACTGCCCCCAGTTCTTCTCCACAAACAAACTTAAAAGACAAAGTCGACCAAACGTAAGGGATTGTTAGCTATCGTTTGTTTATTCACTGTCCCTAAAAAGTACCAGCAAACATCTTTCATGGCTGCATTGACCTTCAATGTTCTTAGAGAACATTTGGACGAGTTCGTTGTTTTCAGGAGCTAAAATAAATAATCATCCGCTTCCTTTGCTGACCCTTCAAAAGTCTTCCTGTCTTCCCACGCCTCCATAAGGGTATATAAAGGAAACAGAGCTTTAGTGATGCTAATGGAATTGACGCCCATTGCTATTCATATTACATAACTCACTAATGCTGGTAGTCTCCTTTGGAGGTCTCTGAAGAAAAAGGTCAAAATGCTGCACTTATCCGGTGGACGATTTTAAGCTAAATATTTCATTACATTTAACTTGCATGCGTAAAGCTTAAAAAATATTCATCATCTGTGCAAGTGTGTATGTATATATTTGCATGACTGAATGCTTATGCGTGGGTATGACAGGCAACACGTGGAACAACGATGTAGATTGTGGATTCAGCAAATTATCCAGCACGTCATTTTTAATTTGACTCATATTGCGCAATAAACCCTGATTAATAAACCTAAATGTGAGTCTGCATATAATTACACAGAAAGAAACACAAAGTGCACAGTTAAATATCTTGAGATTTGAATATTAATAATCTAATTATCATGTATGCTTCGTCTGAATCTCAGCAATGAACAAGCTGCTAAATGCATTTATGCTTACAGTGATGGATGTACATACACTAATGCCAAGTATACTTTTGTAACATTCATTTAACAAGTCTTGTACGCGTGTATAAAACGTGACATATAAAAATGCGTTCAAGTCATATCAAGCATTTGATCCGTAAAAAGTCACTGCAGTAATGCTTCACGCATTTTTTGAATCTCTGTACTAGAGTTGGCTTCGTCGCATACATTATCGCAATCTAAAAAGGCGCTCATTCTGGAAGCTGTAGAAGAAGAATGAAAACCGTGTTTCCACCACTTTGGCTCATACGTCTTTCTTGAAGAAGGGAAGTGATGACAGAGATAATTTTTGACAAAAGCTCAATTACAATATAAATTGAGCAATTTAAAAGCAGCTTTTGTAGCAAGTAACGCTCATCAAAAAGGAAATATGATGGTACTAAAATTTGGAATGTTTCATTTTTACGATTATTGCGCCGCTGACAAGCTTCCTTTTTTGCTACTGTGGAGTTCTCCAGTAGTCTTATAGTAGACCAATGCTCATAGAAAAAGTGGTAAATACATATGTATGAACATACAATTATGTGTATATAGCTGCTGGGTGAGTAGTGAGTGAGTATAAACCACTTCGCCAAAAATGGTTAAGTGTTTTGCTTGTTCAACTTTTTCGAAAAGGCCAATCATATGTATTTGGGTAAATACATATATGCAGTTTCAAAGAGCACTCACTTCCACTCCAATGATACACTTTGCAATAACCACCACACAGAAACGTAAACTCATCCATTCAACTTCAAAACAACAATTTCTGTTTATAAAGAAATGCTGATAATAACAGCTTCTTCACAATGGATAATTAATAAGCATACGTTTCTACAAGAATATGCCACAGTAAAAAAACTAATCAGCGATCAGTGCTGAATACAGTCAAAACACATTCAAATAATAATCAAATCTGACATTTTACAACGAAATCGTCCTAAAGCTCACAGAAAAAACGCTGAATATTTAAAATTCAAATGTCCAAATACATGAATACATGCACAAGTTGTAGCATTTGGTACATACTATGTGCTACTAACCATGCAAAAATGGAGATGACTGTTGTTAAATTCTAAATAAAAGTTATCTCTCTGGACCCATAAAACTTGTTCCTATTCCAGCTGCTACATAATCATTTTCTATACTGCAAACAACGTGAGTTTTCAAACTTGAAAACGGAAGCATTTTTTTATAATCTGACGACTTTGTCACCAAACCAATGCCGTCTTTTTCAAGATTCGCGAAAGAAAGCAATTTCACTTATTATTCTGAAAAGATTAGGTGCAGATGCGATGATGCGCAATGGGATAGTTTTGATGCGTTTGCTTGGACGTGCTTTTCCCGAAATCTTGGAAATGAAGGTAATTTTGCCGAAGAACTTGTCACTCCATTTTTTGTATCACTTTCGTATAGAGAAATATTCTATGACACGCTGGCTTCTTTTGTGCTACACGACAGGCGACCATTGAAAATCGAAAAAATAGGCAAGTACTCAACATTTATATTCAGAATGACATGATTATTCCTTTGGCAAGGAAAACCATTTTGTTGTCACTTGAATACAAGGGTTTAGGAAATGGCCGGATCTCAAAAAAGTCCACGCATTCCATTTTGTAAAACGCTGCACAGGATACAATGTAGAATACATTTTATGCTGGCAATTGGCGATGAAGATAATGATGATGATAAGGATATTTGTTGCATTTGCATTAAATAAAACGCTAGAAGTAAATATAGTGATTTTTTTATCAAATACGCGGCTTCAAACTTCATGACGTTTATATGTCAAATGTATAAGAGCATTTGTTTTAAACAATCATAAAAAATCATGATTCTTTAAATGTTACAAGCTAGAATGATGGCAACTCATTCACCAAACTTGCAATCAATCGTAATTTTTTTTGCAAACTATTTGCCATTCTTGAATAAAATCCTCTGCCTTATATTTTTTTTGAAAAAAAAAACAGTTTTAGCAATTTTGGTAGTCATTTCAAATCAAGTTGATTTGTCGATACTTCCACTCGGGTCATTTAATACAGAGCCGTTGGTCAATTAATTATTACGCTCTATATATAGCACACATAAGCTCTTCTC
>JAHZMY010002148.1:0-10978 GCA_027743915.1 Seira sanloemensis | reverse complement strand
CATTTGTCTCATGCATTTTTAAGACGGTTTTGCAGTAATTTTTAAAGTTGCGTTTGTCATAAAGGTAAATAAGGTAATTACGCTAATTGCATCGGTGGTGTGACTTGACATCACTCAACTGACACAAAGACAAGACATGGTGCCAAAAATTGTCATTCTCTACATGAGATTCCATATTTCCTACTTTAATGGGGAATATTACGAGCAATTCATACGACATGCTTAAAATTGAGGATACATATGTATAATTAGTAATTACTTTTTATGGAGACAATGCATCCTAGTATTCAAGTCTAAAATAAAGTCAAACAGATGGGTAGCGTCAAATTTACCGGTCTAAATTTAGAATTACACAAGAAAAAGTCAGTGTCACCATTATTACGGTGTACTATTCTGCCGTATTACTTTTAACGGTTATTATTATTGCATGATTGCTGTACTTTCCGTCATTAAAATAACCCTACCTCTCCATCA
The DNA here is from genome assembly GCA_027743915.1 of Seira sanloemensis. NCBI lineage: Eukaryota > Metazoa > Arthropoda > Collembola > Entomobryomorpha > Entomobryidae > Seira > Seira sanloemensis. The sequence continues at coordinate 10,504 of JAHZMY010002148.1, read as the reverse complement.
TTTTCTTAAGTAGCTCATCGCACACGAAGAAATAAGCTTTACGGATTGAAGTTTGACAGCAGCATCATCCACCAATAAAAATAAACATTCTAATCCTAATCTCCAGATTTGAAGCCAAAATCAGTAAAAAAAATAGTCTTTTCCTTTTCGACGCATGTATCATGTCTGAAAGAAATCAGAAGAAGTTGTATACATTCAGCCTACTTTGAAATTTGAATTCTTGGCAGAATATAGGGCTTGAAACGTGCTCTCGTCAATAAAGTGCAACGTAAGATAAACTTTTTTCTTCCTTTTTCGGAGTGTGAATGGAGATATAAAATGAAGAAATGATTACAACTTCTCGACGAAATCCAGCTCTTTTTTTCGAGATGTGCTGAGTACATATGTGAGGTGTCAGCACAAATTTGTAATCTCCTCTTCAAAAGGAAGCGGATTGACTTGAACAAGCATGCGTCCATTTTTTTACGATATCATAAAATGCGAGACAAAAAAGTTCGTCAAATTTCTCAAAACTGATTATGCATGGAGACGTGTGTACGGACATGCCTAGCCTTGACATTGGCTTAGTCAATGCAGTGCATCTTGACTTGGCTCTGGAATTCTATTACGGAATAAAATTTAATTGGATTTTTAATAGCAAGTCTTCATGATTCGACACGTCTCCCCCGTCAAATTTAATTCTTAAGCTGGTGAATTAATAGCTTTTAATTTTCATTAGATGCCACACGGACACTCCTCGGTATTCAAGCATTAAAGCGCAAATTAATCTTTTGAAAAAAGGGGTCTGCAGAGCAAAAAGCACAGTTTCAGTAGTCTTAATGCATCCCATTGTATCTGGAATAAATGCAATTCCTTGTCCAAAAAATGTGTTCCATCCAATGGACCATGACTCAATAGCCCTTAATAATCGTAAATAAGTCTATTTCATTATTAACGGAAAACCAACAAGATCAGCATCATCAGAGCGAGCTTTGGAGGGAAAAAAAGTGGCACAAGTTGGGTGGCACTGTCGTCCTGCTCTTTTGGTGGTGCAGTGACCTAATCCCTTTCATCCTGTGGAATGGAATGCAATATCACTTGGGAAAAACATCCTCATCCTATCATTTTTAAGTCAGAAGCAGATATAAAATCTCTATATATTAAGCTTATGTGGTCTCGTAGTGGTTCACTCTGGATTTTTTTGCCTCTCTCTCTCTCTGGAATACCACCATCTCGTAAAAAGGGAGCTTTTCGCAAAACTCGTGGAGCAAGCAGAAGCTGCATAGTATATCCTTGAATTAATTGTTATTACATTTTCTAAGCCATCATGTCCCACATTTCGATTTTCCGTTTTTCTCTCAGACGATAAGCCGAACCAAACAAGGATAGAAAAAAATTCTTTCACAGTACACTTTTCTCAACCGACCTTCCACAAACAAGAGAATCATGGAGGAATTGAAGGGTATTTCGCATTTTCATAGAAAATGATTACTTTTTCTCAAGTGTCCTTACATTTCTTATCGAGTGTATCCACGGTGTACCCTCGAAAACATACCGATCAAATTCGAGCAATCCGCATCAACTAAAGGATCGCCATAAAGTTTTCTGTGAATCGTTAACAGAAACCGAGAAAGAGCCCAATAAACATTCCTAAAAAGATGGGTTTTCTTCCTATCCTTGTTCCGTACCTCCAAAAATAGTCTAAAAAATTCAGTAATAAAAAGCACTCTTTTTCCTAAACATATCGCATCAGTTATTTCATCAGTGATTCGAAAGCCTGCACGAGAGAAAGGAAGTCACGGATTCTTTTCTTGGCTCCGTCGATGGCCCTGAATCCGCTCTCTTCCTTTCACTTTAGTCTTTTTTTCGATTTAGGTCTTTACCAAAAGGAAAATGGACCAAAAAAAGAGAACGTGTTTGGATGAAAGGAGCGTTTAAATATTTCACCCATTTCACTTCACTCCTTCCGACCATTCTCAGTGAGACGAAATGAGGAAAGCAATTAGGCATAGGGAAAAATATCCGAAACTCAGCTGAACCGAAACATTTACACAAAAAAAAGTTTTGTTTCAACTTGGAGCTCTCCACTTCACTCTGAAAAGGAGTCTCGGCTCTCGGAAAAAATACACGAGGCAAAAGTGAAATTCAATTGAATACTGTGTACACACAAGTAGCATATTTACCCTTGCCATCATCGCATCACGAAATCTCTTGACGAATTGAGGATGGTACTAGTGATGATGATCAGTTCCATTTTCTCCTTTTTTCTTTTCTCCTAATAGTTCCACCACATACGTCTGGAGAGGAAATACTATACAATTCTTTTTCCCATCGTATAATATAGAGCATTGTCCACGAAGGAAAGCCAAGTAGGAGCAGAGACTAGACTACTCTCGGGAAGAGAAAGAAGCCCTGCTCACTCAGTCATTCCCTCCTAGTTTGCCGGCATTTCGTGCAGAAAAAAGCACTTTTCTCTTGTGCCAAGAAAATAATATAAAAAAAATTCCAAGGGAGAGAGAGAGAGGGGAAATTTCGTTGAAGCTCAGGCTTTTATCTCCTATTTGTCTATGCGTATGCCTTTTTTATGTGATGTTTGCATTAGAATTTCTCCTCAAGGAAAAAAGTAGGGCACACATACCCTTTAAGAAATTGTAATGGAAGATATACCACATCCATACCACATGGATTTCGCATTCTCCCTTTAAAAATAATGTAAAAAACAAAAGAGAGAAGAACTCTTTGCTCATGTGTGCGTACACATACATCACATTCTCCCGAATAAAAAAACCATTTTTACTGTTTGACAAACAGAGAGAGAGAGAAAGGAGATACATAAACGAGAAAGAGATAAAAATGACAGGGAAGAAAACAAGCAAAAAATATACATAATATTTCGTCTTCTAGTACGTACATATATGGCATATGACACGGAGGACATAAAACGGAGCGCAAAAATAGAAAAAAATCTCTACTTCTCTGTGTAACAAGTCATAAAAGAAAGGGGAAGGAAAAGAATTGAAACCTAAAACAGAGTGAATTTTCTCGACATTCCTGCAGAGTCTTTAAAAATAATGTAAAAAACAAAAGAGAGAAGAACTCTTTGCTCATGTGTGCGTACACATACATCACATTCTCCCGAATAAAAAACCCATTTTTACTGTTTGACAAACAGAGAGAAAGGAGATACATACACGAGAAAGAGATAAAAATGACAGGGGAGAAAACAAGCAAAAAATATACATAATATTTCGTCTTCTAGTACGTATATGGCATATGACACGGAGGACATAAAACGGAGCGCAAAAATAGAAAAAATCTCTACTTCTCTGTGTAACAAGTCATAAAAGAAAGGGGAAGGAAAAGAATTGAAACCTAAAACAGAGTGAATTTTCTCGACATTCCTGCAGAGGGAATGACAACACATAAACTGAGATGAGGACACTGACTCCATTTCCCCAAAAATTTAGAGTGTACAATACATAACCCAGTTTACTCTGTGCTTTGCTGCTACTGTTTTCTTGGGAATTTTTTATTGCTATTATTGGAGCCGTCAAGATCCACTGGTATGGCACTTAAGTTGCAGTGTGGTGCATGCTCGAAACATTTCAAGTGAAAAATGTATTGGCTCATTGGGCAAAGGAAGTTACACGCAAAAAAAGAAGAAAGAAAGAAATACAATGCAACTCAAAAGCCCATACTTCACTTGCATCTCTCTGCAGCGAAAGAATTACATTACACTTTGGCCCAATCACATTTATTCACTTTGGCAATAAAAGTTAATCAAGTTGACTAACTAAGCAGTGAGCATTACTCATTTTCCAAGTAATTACAAAGGAAATGGAAAAAATATACATTGATGCGAATGGAAAATTAACTGTTCGCTTAATGATAATCTTTAGAAGGATGATGACAAGAAAACTCATTAACTTTCGTTTCTTCCACGAACGCTTCAGCACACTCCACTTCATTAGGCAATGCTGCATATATGTATATATGCCCAGTAATCATCATAGTCAGTACGGGATGTGGAATTGCTGTGAAATGAAATGGGAGCTTTTGATATGAGCTAAACTGGTAATCAAAACTCAATTAGAGGAAAGACGAGCTTCTTCTTATTTTTCTCGTGCTGTTGTCAGCAACTCATCTAGTAATTTCATAGAATGGAACGAGTTCAAACCAGACAGAGACAGAAAAGGATTATAGGGCTAGTTTGTCAAGGTTCCCAAAGATATTGTTTTGAACACATTTCGTCGTATTCATGTGTCACCTCTTTGTTCTCATCGAAAAAGGGTTAAGACGAGTTCATGGACAGATTCCATGGGAAACACGGAAGTCAATAGGAGTTGAGCTCGACCTTCACCTTTTTTCTTCTATTGTGCATACCAGGAAGTTTCTGGGTAATATGACACGCCACATTTCCAGCAGATATGGACTATGGACCTATGTAGTGTGTAAGCCTGTGTAAGGCTTTTTAGATTGAGTCGAGACCAAGTCTGAGAAGCTGAAAAGTTACATGCTATAATTTTTATGATGAATCTTCATTTTTTCTTCTCTACGACGGAAAGGACAATGATCCCAGATATTATTTATGATATAGGATTTTTTTCGTACGAGGCTCACGCAAAATCTTCCAAAACTCCGTTCCAGATGAGTGCGCTACGACCACACACCGCCACAGAAAGCCAAGACGATAATCCATATTTTTAGACCCCAGAGCCTATAAACCAGGGAAAACCTAAGACTCTAGAACCCAATTAAAAATCAATTGGGTCTGATTAATGACCAACATTAATCATAAGTAATTGCCTCTACATGCCATAACAATGAAAAAATTCTCCATATAAAGGATGCCCTTTGCTATACAGTGCACCATGCAATTTTATCAGAGTCCACCGCGTAAACTAATTCTGGTTCTAGCCATCTCCTCCAAAATTCACGGATCGATTCAATTAAATAAAAGTGGGGATCGAAATGAGAAAAGTTTATGGTTCTCCTAAAGTCTTGGCTGTGGCTTCCAGCAGGAAGCGTATGTCACCTTTCACATTGGACTTTTAAATGCTTTCCCACCCCTACTACTACTATTTACAACTGGCGTAAGGGCTTAGTTTTATGAATTTGTTCCTTGAAATTTCTTCCCACCGAAAAGACCTTGCCTTTGCATTCAGACACAAGTACCTATTTTTGATACCGCCAATCGGCGTATTAATGTTGGATTTCTTGGAATCAATTACAGCCAAGCTCAAAATAATAGACCTTTGCATCACAATAGGCTGGCTTTATGGTTCTCCTAAAGTCTTGGCTGTGGCTTCCAGCAGGAAGCGTATGTCACCTTTCACATTGGACTTTTAAATGCTATCCCACCCCTACTACAATTAGTACTACTATTTACAACTGGCGTAAGGGATTTAGTTTTATGAATTTGTTCCTTGAAATTTCATTCCACCGAAAAGACCTTGCCTTTGCATTCAGACACAAGTACCTATTTTTGATACCGCCAATCGGAGTATTAATGTAGGATTTCTTGGAATCAATTACAGCCAAGCTCACAATAATAGACCTTTGCATCACAATAGGTTGGCATTGGCACGCAAAAATTTGCAGCAAAGTGTGAATATGCCGTTTATCGGTAGCCAAAGTCCGATTACGTAACGTCCATGTTTTCAAACGAGTGAAATGAAAAAAGTCAATATCTCTGTATACTTTTCATGGATTTTTTTTCATGGAAGTCGTGCGCTGGAACAAGTGCAAACCATTTTGCCTGAAAAGGCCATTTGCATTCATGCCCTGATACGTGGCTGTTGGAGCGTAGTCTCCCTCAGGTTCCAGAATCATCAAGCGGATGCATTAGCCAAAAAGTGCTGTGTGCTTAAGCATTGTGCCTTACATGCAGTAATGATTTCCAATAACGATGCAGCAGTGTAAAATGCCACGGGCTTCCTTTGGGTAATTACCCTAAGCATCTTTTTTTACTTATAAGTAATGATCTTCTCCTTCACTTGGCATATAAGCGTATGTTGAAGCAGAAGCAAGGAAAAAAGTTAAAAGTTTTGTCTACGTACCTCTCCATGAAACTGGAATCCATGCTTCTCTGCAACTTTCTTTGCTCCTTCCGGTCCGCCAAGAATGTGTACCGCCCATTGATGCGTGTAATGCTCCTTGTTGCCAGGGTCATCCAGGATAAGGATTTCCTCCCCATTCTCAGGATTCTTCTTGTTTGGAGGAAAATCTGCATCCGGAATTAGATTGATATCTTCCATCACATTGAAGCTATCCAAGTTGTGCCTAGCCTTGGTCTCGTTAGTGTAATTAGGAATAGCCCTCCACGTGCCACTTGTCCTCCCGTTCCCGTCATTATGATTATTGTTATTATTACTCGGAGAATTACTCGAGGAGCCGGCTATCGCGCAGTCCACTCCCCCGGGGGAAAGAAAGACGGCGAAGAGTGTGAGGAGATAGAGCATTTTCGAACTTGCAGACCTGGTCCTGGGACGAGTCACGGTGCACTGATTGTCGTGACTCTGCTTCTGACTCAGTCTCAGTCTCTGATTATCACGAGGGCCGCCTGTACTCCTGTAGTGGTTTTCACTATCACACCAAGAAGTAGTGCTTCCGTCACACTCCTCATTGTCTCCATTTAACTTGATCTGAAGATTATCGTAATAATCATCCTTATCAGTCATTCCCATCATGGCCACCATCACCATTCTCACTCGAGTCCAGCCCTGGCTCAAGGCAGACTCTCGGGAACTACCTTCTCTATTCTTCTGCCTTGCTATAACAACTGCACCAATGTCATTATCCAAGTTATGCTTGTCATTAGTCTTATCATTGCCGAGTCTACTTGCTTCCCCGTCTTGCTTCCATACGTCATCGTCTTCAACCTCATGATCGTATTCCATAGTCCAGACCGAAGAAAGCCTACCAATATGTAATTTTCCCTCTGCTCGGCAGTTCATGCACCCCGGGAATTTAAATGTTAAATGCCTTCAAAAGTATTTCTCCTATCCAAAGATGGCAAATGTGCTTTGATAAAAAAACGGTTCTCTTTTAACAGAGATTACCGGCAGCTGCCGCTATCGTCAGCTGAAAAAGGGGTGACCTGGCAGAAGCCTTACAACAGCTTTGTTCACTCTGTATGCACCAGAGAGAAATTAACTTTCCTTTTCTCTGGAGCGCAGTTGGCCCTACGCAGGAAAAACCGGGGAAATGGAGAGATCAGAAGATCTCTCTCGCAAAAACTGTTCTTTGCTCCCGTCTTTACTTCAAATTACAAGAAACCTCCATGATTCCCAGAGTTGTAAGCAAAATTATTCCATATAATCCATGACACAGTTCGCACAACTCAATTTGAGTCAAATTCACGTTAACATTTTCACAAAGTGAGACGGTTCATTAATCACAAATCGTCGTTATTCTTCCTGCTTTATTGCTCCGTCCGCCTTCGCTTTTAAGAGTAGAGTCTACTCCAAAAAGATATTGTTTTCGCCTGCAATATAGAGAGAAAAAACATGGATTTCAAAATATTGACCATAAATATCATTCTCATACACTTCAGTGCATTTTTTTTGTTAATGCAGCCATTCACTTTTAGGTATAAAATGCGTCATAAAAATCTCAACGATCAGCCACACATGTACAATAAAGGGTGACGATGAAAACACTTTTTTCATGCTGATGAGGTCAGACGAGGCCAGGAATATGAGTGAATTATTACAAGTGTATTTTTATTACCCAATTTGAATCATTTTATTCCGATATAATTCATCCTCATTTCATGCATCACAGCGAAGGAGATTATCCATAACGTAATTTAACTTGACAGATTGATACATGAGAAGGGAAGATTAAAGCGGTATGAGCTATGTTGTGTGAATGAAGTCTCTTATGTTACGTGTGAATGAGAATACACTCTAAAGAGGCTAACCGTAATTTCACACATACTTTGCACCTATTGCCCCAACTGAATATTAATAACCTGAAAGGTTAAACAGTGCCATGCAGTTCCTCCTTCTTCCTGACATACGAGATTGACCCCACCATCAAGAAAAAGTTACTTCACCCAAGTTTAAAGATNGCAGTTCCTCCTTCTTCCTGACATACGAGATTGACCCCACCATCAAGAAAAAGTTACTTCACCCAAGTTTAAAGATACCTCGATTGACACATCCAGACAAAAACAGACAGACATGTAACCTCCTAATCCAGCTGCAACTGGAGTGGATGTCAAAGATACCGTGGTGAATGAAGAAGTAACTTCAATGATCACGGCTACAAAGCTTCCACAACATTTCACATTAAAGTCCTCTCCTTCAACTAACTCATGCTAAGGAAAAACTCAACTAATTTTTTTAAAATGATAATTAAAATGGCAAAAGCACTTGTTTCAAAACCCATTTCATTTTACAACTTCACTCTGAAAATTTTCGCAATGGGAATGAGAGCCTACCTTCATTCCATTTAGCCCATATGCACACACTTTAGTCACAATGTTGAGTTTGAAACATTGAAGTTACAAGAGGACATCAGAGTTTTTTTTTGCTACACATTAGAATTTCATATTAAAGTGATTCTGTTTTTTACCCTTGGTCTTTCTCTCCTATCTTGAAATCCATTCTACAGGTAGGAGCATAGGTAAATATTCACAGTTCCATGAAGGAAGAGAGCGCTCAACTCGAGCCCAGTACTACGGTTTGCAGCCGAGATTGCCGAAACCTGTTACCACATTATGCTTAGGACAGGTTTATGAATCTTGCGAGTTGAGTACCTGTGTGCTTGCTTGTGCACAATATAATTTTTTTGCCTACCTGTTGTTCCCCTCTTTTTTGAGGATGGTCAGCCAGGAGAAATAACATAACAGGTAAAATGTTACAGCACAGAAAAACTCTGCTTTGCTCTTTAATCTTATCCCTTATCTGTTTCTACAATGACTAGTACAAAGTTTGTAGCAGAGGACATGATACATTGTCTTGGTATTGTCAGAGAGGTCTATCTCTCTCTCTCTCCCTTTACTCATCAGCTCATCATTTCAGAGATAGGGATATTCTCCAAAGTCAGAAAAAATGTAGGAAAAAACTTTTTTTCTTTCACATTTCAGTGAACATTTGAAACATCACAATTCACTCGGCCGACACTAGTACAGGAGTGTACGTGGATGCGTGATTTGCCACTCTGACTTCGATGAAGGAAGGAATAATACTCCTTTATATTTGAGGATGATGCAGAGCTAAATGATCCTCGGTAGATTCTCCTCTCTCTCTTTCTGGACTTGTGTAGCCGCACTTCCCTTCCACTACTTTAGTTTTAAGCAAAGCGAAAAAAGAAATGTTTCAGGTTGAGGGTAATATGCATTCTTCAAACATTTTCATGTGTGTAGTTTTTGCTGAGGGAGCTGAAGACAAAAAAGCGTGAGTCTCTAGATCATGATATCATGTCGATACACAATGCACTAAATCATGATCATCACATCACCCTCTCGCATGTACCAAGGAGAAAAAGTATTTTGTATTGTGCATTGTACTTACAAACTTATACTAATCGTAAACTTTTACAAGGTTCATTTAGCCCATTAGCCAGAAATAAAGTTTGAGTTGGGCATTCAAAAGTTTGTATAATACACTTCAAAAAATAATTAGAGACTCAGAGTTGTTAATATGATTGGGTCGCTTCTCCTGAATTCTGGATGTGGCGCAATGTGCGGTAAGCTAGATGTGCTCTCTGTTGTCTGTGTGCGAGAGGAAACAAAATGTTGGAACCAACTTGCCAGCTTCTTTAGTAGTAGTGCAGAGAGGAGGTGAGGCTAGGACGACTGATGCAGCGATACTGAGCTCGCGACTTGGGAATGGGAGTCCTGTTATCCAAACTACTAGCACTAAATGTGAACAAAAAAGAAGACAAAACGAAAAGCTTGGCTCTTGGCCGTCGAAAGGGGAGAAGGCTTTGCATGCAGAACGAAGGAATGGGGAAAAGGAGAGAAACGGAATGGGATGAGAGAGCGTTAGATTACGGTTAAGTTCAAACAGCAAACTATATTGGAATACGTACAGGCATATTCGAGACCAAAAATATGGTAAATATTTTCAACAATTTTCTTTGAAAATGTCTAATTTTTATTTCATGATTTCAGAGATTCGTTATCTACTTTAGTTGAATGAAACTCATTAGTTGCACCCTGTGCCTTTTACAATTTGTTTAGGCCATGAGCTCACAAAAAGCTTAATTATCGATTGAAGACTATACTCGGAATGCAATGAGCTTAATGAGTAGGCGTAATAATATATTTTTAAATGGTTTGTGGTCTCAGTAATTTGGCAATGATGCAATTATCTCGGTATTTTGGCTAGCGTGAATGCTCGTGCAGAATGTATCACATATTGGATTTTTGTTTGGTTAAAAAAGCAAAAGCTCTATCGCAGCTTGCAGACACTCTCTACGCGTTTCATCCGGGTTTACGTAATGCTCCTTGCATTTTCTGACTGTGACTAACGATGAATGAGGCAATTAAAGTTGCAGTTTTTCTGACAGTGAA
>JAHZMY010002147.1:0-10947 GCA_027743915.1 Seira sanloemensis | reverse complement strand
GCCCCTAAGAACTGACACCGGGTACGTGTCAGTCGCATCGGAAATGAATAGTTCGCGTCCACAGACCTCTGGAAACTGAGTTGCAATACCTTCACCTTTCTCCCCACCTACGAGTAGAAAAAAATGAGCACGTTGTACGTTATATTTTTTTGCATTATTATTCCAACGAAAGAGTAGATACTTCCTCTCTTTTTTTAAAAAAAAATTACGCACCTTCACCACTTTCTCCGGTTGTCCTATCTTGAATTAACAGTTGGTATACTGTTTCTGGAACTTCACAAGGCCTATAGAACCATTTGATGTGGACCATCAACGTGTCCTTCTTGCTCTGAAAAGAGAGAAAATTAAAATATTCAGGAATTGCACATAATAATAATAAAACCGTCCGTCTTCCAACAACGACATTTAGCATCATTCTGCTTATCAGTATATTGTACACTGCACGTCAATATTTGCGCAGATAAAACAAATTTCATTTACTCCTGTGCTCTTCTCCAAACAAAAGGGATAAATATTCTCCGCCGCACCATCTCATATTATTATTGTCTTTTTGCAACCATGACACAACAACGACACATATGATGTAAACGTCAACAACAACTTTTTTTTGCAAATGTTCTTTTCATTTTCCCGAAACCATCAGCACAACAATAGACTCTGTTGTTATCGCTCTCAATTCAAACAAATGCACACCATCATAATAATAATATCTTATTCATTCCTTTCTTTCTACATCCGAACAAGACATCATCAATTATCACTGAAATGATAAAGAACAAGGAGTTGACACTAACCATGCACATGCAAAGTGAAACAAGATTTTAAAGTTGACTTTAGCTGTTACATATACACACACACTTTTCCCTCCTGTTGAACTTTTATCATTCAAACATTAAACAAATTATGATTTGTTAATCAAATAGCATTATTGTGCATACTATACTAACAATAAGTATCGCATCTTTTTTTTTCTTCTTCTTCAACTCGACTCATTTTTACTCAAATTCAAGTGCATTTATCATTTCCTACGATAGGGAAAATGCACAGATTAATTTAATTATTTCTGGACGTTTTTCTAATTCTAATTCTAAGAAATAGGACTATCATGGTATGGCTTTTCTTGCGCGCACACACACACACACACGAGCTGCTCTCAAAATGCTCATCAAAATGAAGAAAAAACCAAGGAAGATAATTAAACACGCGCATACTGGAAAATAGTTCCCACACTTCACTGCGTTCTCATCGTGGGCATAAGCTTATCATATGGCACGCAAAAAGTTTCATTTTAGCTTTGGCCTATACACATGGCTCTAGATTTATTTTCCCCAAAAAATATTCATTTTCTAAAGAAACACCTTTGCACTTGACGGAATATTCTGATCTATCTCATAAAATTAAGACACAAGAATTATAACCAATATCTGAATATTTCCTGAACCTACCAATGCAATCGCACGTCATTTTTTGGCACTCATTCATTTCCCCTTCTTCGACGTCCCAAGAATCTGTGCATCTCCAATCACTTCACAGCTTATGACGAGACATCCCCTCCACAGTGCACACTGACATGTAATCTCAATTCATTTAAGCAATGTTGTCACCAACGTCAATAATAAAATGGCAATAATTGCCTCTTTCTCCTCTTTATTCATGTGGTCCTTTGGAAGCTTGTTTTGGAAAGGTGTCGGATTTTTGAGCACTAAACTACTTACACTACTACTTACTACAACCGTATAAAAGTGTACATAATAAAGTTAATAAAATAATAATGACGATGTGGTGAATGCTGAAGATGATGGAATATGCAGGGGATCCTCTATTCTCACAATCTCTTTTTTCATCCACCTAAAGTGACCTTATGTAAAGAAAAGACCTTTTTAGTCCTATCATCTCTTTAGTTAGTGATACACTTGATATACACTTACACGCACACAAATCAATTGAGTTCACGCAAAGCTACAGAGAGCGAACAAACAAGAGAGATCAGAGAGAATATTTCTGCCTCATTATAATAATATTATTACATTACAATATACAACAGTAAATGCACACTTTCGAAACACAAATCTCTGTGTGTGTGTGTGCAGCAGCAGTAGTGGTAGGATGTCAAATAGGTATATATTCTCACTCTCTATCTACAATTGTACATACATGAGCACGTACTTTTTTGTACGTACGACATTTTATATATAGGTTCACAACTTTCTTGCAGCGTTCTCATGATGAGACGATTCTATATCCATCCTACAAATATACATTTATATTCTCNTTTTTGTACGTACGACATTTTATATATAGGTTCACAACTTTCTTGCAGCGTTCTCATGATGAGACGATTCTATATCCATCCTACAAATATACATTTATATTCTCAATAGATAGATATGTGCCTAAGCCACACATAAATAATGATAGTTTCGCTCACCCCAACTCTTATTCCCCAAGTCCACTGTGAATGTAGTAGACTTGCTCTTCTCCGGATGATGATGTATGATGGGGAAGAAGAAGGACATTGTTTTGAAAGCTTCAACTTTTTTCCAAAGGGGAGGGGGCCCTCTCTATCGATATACAAAATCTGTCCACTTTTTTCTCTCCTTCTCAAAACCCTTCAGTTTTTAGGTATTATTTTGGGAAGAAATTTTTTGAGCAAGAGAATGAATTTTCCCCCCGTGTGTGAGAGTGTGTATATGAATTCCTATCTAAATAGAGTGAAACCAGAACCAGTCTGCAGCCATTTTCCAAAGCTTACTGAGTTGCCAAATGAGCAGCCCCTCTGGCTTTTTTCCTCTTATGCCTCTCTCTCTCTCTCTCTCTGACCAAGTATATCAACTTATATACACACATTTATTATAGGAGCTTCTTATAAAGTATATTTTTTTCCTTCAGAAGCAGCTGCAGAAGAGTACATGTATGAGCGTATATCCCTACACACAAATTCAAAATAGCTTAAGCTTTGCGGAGAATTTTTTTATATCTACTCCGTGATGCAAAAAGAGAGCTTAATAAAAACACTGTGTGCAGATACTCTCGGGTATATACATACATATGTACGTATATCCGCCTTTTATAAAAAGCTTTGGGTACAAAGAAGTAGATGGTACGTGCTCTTCACCAATTTTCTTCCATTTCACGTTATACACCATATTACCGACAAAATGCACGACAGTATGCTCCAGCTTGTGTTTCTTGTGGAAAACACAATCATAATGTGTACAAATGGGAGCAAGGAGAAGAATAACCGAGAGCCGCGGAGAATACTAGCTCACGTTACATGCGAGAGGGGTCATTCATAAATTGCGGCATGCCGGGAAAATGATCGGCTCCAGCCAAAGGTCAACCCGTCATTGTTACTTGGCCCCTTGTCCGGGTACCACCGCTACCCCTTCCCCCAGAAATGTCCTTCACTATTTTCCAGCTCTACTAGTGATGGACATTCCCCTTTGAATTTTTTTTTCGTGATACGCTCACAAGTTCAAAACCCTACGGTTTGTAAACTTTTCTTGGCTCGTCGTGTTTTCGTGTACGACGAAGAGGAATATATATATATATATTATTAATATGCTGCTCGTTCACATACACCGCTTCATTTCTCTCTCTCTCTCTCTTAAAGATGCTCAAATAAGCATTGGAGGAAGGTTTTGAGAGCGCTGTTCTAAGAGCATGAGAAGGAAGCAGAGGAGGAAAAAAGTGATATTCTGTCTCTCGCACCCTCTGCTTCCCTCTACTCCACTGTATTATAGCCCTTAAAAGTCTGAATTGTGTGTAGCTTCCCACTTTACTTCTCTCTCCGACTTGTACCTACCGTCACTCTGTCAGCCACTCAACACTCAATTTGCTCGCCTTTTTCGGCTAACCAATTTGCACTATAAATGTCAAGCAAGCAAGGGCAACAAGGGGAGAATCACATTCCTATCTCGCACTCTCTCTCTCTCTCTTTTCTCTCTGATAAAGGCATCTTTTCTCTCACTCTGTCCGTCCACAAGAGAATAATAATACACACACGACAGCGACACGACGATCCTGATCACAGGAAGAACTTTTTCTAAAAAATCATTTTTTTCTTCTTCTCCTTCTATGCAGCCTATTATGCATATTAGACAACATGATTTCCTTTTGTATTCCCATATATTCACCCTGTAATAAAAATGCAACACATTTCTTCTATTCACGGAATTGGGCATTAACTATTCATTCAACAGAGGGGGAAAATCTGTAAAGCGGAAGACATTCGTGGTGGTTCCTGCTGTTGGTAGAGAGAAAAAAAAAGATGAAAAACGGAGATTTTTTATTATGATTTTCTCGGATCTTTTTTTTTGCTCTGAAAAAAATAGAGTGAAAGAATAAGAACAAGGCTTTACATTTTTCTCGGGTGAAAGGTGCAGAAGGTATTTACATCCGAGTTTGTATGCTCTTCTCTTCGGGTGGGGAGAGAGAGCGGAAAAAAGAAGGAGAGGGCACACACAAAAAAGTTCTTCTTCTTCTTCTTCTTGCATGATCCCTTTTTATTCGCTTGAGCATCATCATCCTCATCACCGTCATCGTCGAAGACCATATCACCGCTTATTTTATCGCGTTCTTTTATACGGGAAAATGCATTCCATCCATATTATCCTAATGTCATACGGACATACGGGAGAAACTTTTTTTTTCTGTGGTATGTATCATGCTTGAACAAGAAGAATAAGAAGAGAAAAAAAGTGCTTTACAGGATTCCATGTTATACATTTTTTCGCCATTTAGTACATACATAAAATGACTCGTGTATATGGCAAAAGGGAAAGAAGGAGAGAGAGAGAGAGAATGAGATTCCTTTCTCGAGTGTGCTAAACAAGAGTCTTTATAAGCATTTGAGTGTGCTATAAGAAGTAGAGAGAGAGAGAAAAAAGTGGTAAAAAGTTGTTTCAAGCTACTCTCTTAATATTTAAGCCACACTCCATTTTTTTTACTCTGCCACCACCACCATCACCACCAATACAACTACAATGTATCTACACTCTGGATATTGGCACAATACAACATGCATGCATATATAATATTAAGTGATAGTGGCTTATTCACAGTTATTCCTCTTTTATACTCTCTTGAGCTGAGATTCCCTCATTCTCTTTTGCGTCTCTCTTGAAAGAAGATTTTTTTACAAGGAAATTTACACAAGATGAAAAGGGTTATTCTCGTGTAATTTGTACCACTTCATTTGTGAAATGAATGTGACGCTCTCGCATTAGTAGCTGCGGTAATGATGGGAAACGGTCCTATTTAAGCTCTCATCCGTTTTTCCTTTCCTGTCTCTTGTCTACAAAAAAAAACTCTCTTTTTCGTGTGTCGTGTGTGTGTGTGTGTGTGCTCTTCTCTTGTCTCCTTTTTGCCTTTTGGCTCTCCACTGCACAGAAAAAGAGAGTGATTTGAAAACACGTTCCTTGCATCTTTTTCCCGAATCTCTCTGTATCGATGCCTGGCTTTTTAAATGAAACTATTCAACTTTTTACAAGCCAAATTTTGGACAACTAATTTAAATACATTTCAAAATCCAAAGCACACTTGCACAAAAGTATGTTCAGAAGGTAAATTTAAACGTTTGAGAAGCTGTCTGAAAAAAGTTCAAGAATATGTTACATACATACGTATTTTATGTACTTTGCTGTTTAGCAGTTTAACGATTGCAGCATCGATTACAGCATTTTTCACTTATGTTGGTAGCACTTGCCACCACATTTCCCCCCGTGGTGGGCAATGGGAAAGCAGAGTCGGGGCTACCTCTTGTACAAAGTAATAAAGAGCTGCTTTCTTTTTTTACAGCCCTCCTCTAATTTTACATGATACTCACATACACTGAAAGAGCCGCAAAATCGTTGCGACCTGATGGTCATTTCCGGGACTAATATAATAACTCAGTTTGAGAGAAAATACATTTAGGAAGGGGAAAATGGACGAAAAGTAGTCTGCTTCTGGGAATGCTCCCATTTTCACCATTACAAAGCCATTTTTGCCATCTCTGCTCTTTTTGTTAGCGCATGCAAAGAATAAAGGCCGTACGCAATTTAACACTAAATGTTGTTCTCTTTAAAAACTTTAGTATTAGTTAGCAGTGGTCCAAAATGGAATTATTTATAGGACATGATCTTTTGTGTATGGCCTAATGTTTTCCGCCTAATCCAATTTGATTCTTTTATTCGTGTATCAAGGCTGATCCATCATGTTTGATTGACGATTTCATTGAGAAGATCAGAGAATGATGCGCTCTTTTCTCACTCCAGGAAATCCTTTGGAGATTATCTCTCTTTTTTCTTATGCTATTTCAGATGTATGTGTTTCTCTACGGCTTTGGAGAAAAAGGAAATCTATTCTACAGAAAACGCCATGTGTGTAAAACCCTTTCTTTGTCTGGTGAAAGAGATTTAACCGTGACTTTTACAAGCAACCTACTTGACATGCAGAGAAAATCAAGAATACATTTTTATTTTGAGATTTTGAGAACTATGGATATTCCAATTTGGTGCCATATGGAAAAGGAAACAGCCGAAATATGTTAACCGTCTTATTAAAGATTTTTTAGTAGATACATATACCCAATTATATTTATCCTTAAAATATTTCCTGTAAAAAGTTTCACCCGTTGTCACTCTCCACATCAAAGCGTTTGCTTGTTCGTATCAATGCCGTCTTGTGTCAGAGAAGCTGGTAGAAAGGAATTCACCGAAGTGAGCGAAATCTCTTGTTTGAGCAGGCATAAAAAATAAATCCGTTTATTCCTTTGCAACACTCACTTCACCATTTTGTGTCAAGAAGTCAGCAGTGGAAAAAGATGCACAAGAAGCATAATATTTATTTCAACATGTATCCTGTCTCTGAATTAGAAAGAAATGTTTCATGTCTCATCTGTTTAATTTCATTTGGTTAAACATGACACAAAAATGATAACAAAATCTGAGCTCGTAAAATTTTCAAATCCTATCCCACTTTTCTCCGACATGTAAATTCATTTTGAATAAGAAAGGTGACGCAAAACATCATTCAACTCTGGCGCATGACAAAATCATCAACTCAAAAACTCTATATAATAATTTGTTTGTCGGGATTTGGTAAATTGACAAAAAATGTGTAAAAATATATATATTTGTGCAAACACGAGTACATAGATACATATATTTACAATATAAGCTATTACGTTTCTTCGTCAGCTATCTACAGAAAGGAAATGAGTATAATATTTAAAAATAGCAGATTTTTTTCTTCTTTCACGATCCAGTTCATCAAAAACGCAAGTGACGACGACAGGCTGAAACTTATATCAAATTGAAAGCTATTTGAACTGTGGAATTCAAGAGCCCTTTCTTCAGCCATCCAAATCTATTCACCATTCAAAGCTTTTAAAGCATATTTTCCATAACATTGGAGCCCAGCGTCGAATAAAATTTCAATACTGACTCAAGCGAGAGCCGTGTTTTATTTTAACATATATTCTTTTTTTGGAAATTCCCTTCAAATAGCACGGATTAGCACAGAACAAATAGTAAACAGATGTCTGCAAAGCTAAAATCGAACAAGCAATTTATTATATTTAATACAGAAAAATTATCAAAGTCTTAATCTTAATTAGCGCTATGAAAATTTTAACCTACGGGTACATTTGAAATTTTTGTGTACATACAGCACGTTGTCATAACACCATCGCAGAACAAAACAGTCCTCCGGTACTTGTAGATACACCAGCTTTTATTTCACGCCAATTACGCATTTATCTCTTCTACTAAAATGCAGAGAATTTCTCTCCTCAATCCATCTTTCACAAAAGACAATGGTGTCATCATCATCAGACCCAGCAGCGTATACAACAGTGCCAAAATTTTCCACTAGAGGAATTAAAATAGAAGATAATGATAGTTCTCATTGTAACCTCTTTGATTAAATTAAAAGGGGAAAAGGTAAAACGAGCATGTATCGTAAAAATGCGATTTGTTCCTCTTGTCATTCCGCATGAACGCACTGGTAAAGTTCTCAACGACAAAGCAATCAATAAACCAGGAAAAATACTCTGCATTTTGGCAACACACAAATTCTGCGGAGCTTGCAAAAAAAAAGAATTTTGTTTAAAGCCAATAAAAATCCTTTGCTCTTGTCCCATTTGTATGTAACGTGATGTATCTATTTGACTTTTTGTGTGATGGGTTAAGGGGAAAAAGGTGATGACATGCTTTTTCCCTTCTTTTCTTTCGGAAACCACACGGATGCACTTTGTGTGCAATATGAGCGCACTTTATAGTTTGCCAGATTTACTTTCAAAGAAAGTATCACAACCAACTTGATTTTTCCTACACACTTATTTTATTACATAAGATAATTAAAGTCAAATATAATTTAGGCCACATATAAGGCGCAGTAAAGTTAAATAGATGTGGAAAACACAAGTATGAAAACAAGAGGGAAAAATAAGTCCTATCCTCATATTTTCATCACGACCTTCAAAGATATGATATGATGCTCAAGTATTTCTTGACCCTATCAAATCCGCAAGAACAAATTTTAAACACCTGTACTGTGTATGTATTTCATTAAATAAAAGATTAATCTTAAAAACATTTTGGCATAAATTTTAATTGCAACCTAATTTGTACTATATAAATTGGCTATCACATGCACCTTACTTGAATTGGTTATTTCATAAAATACAAAAATTTATAGGGTTGTAATGTTGAAATTTTTTGTACCTGTGATTTATTTGAAATGCAAAACTACTGTAGAAATAAAGGGCTCTAAAGGGACCACTACCTCAACATGGGACATACAGACGGACGAAAACTGTAAAACCGTAAACTGTACGCTGTAGCGTCTCAGCTACGTAAGAAGGTTTAGATATGCAAAAACATGTAAACAGTTGGAAAAACGTCATCTCTCTTTTAAAGAGACCGTGTCACCAAAATGAATCCTTTTACTTTTGATGAAAGATATTTATCTATATGTTTCTGCTTTTCCTATTACATTCCTTATGATATACCTTTTTGCAAAAAGACGGAGCTCACCTAAAGAAAGCGATGTATGTATTTTTATTTTTGTGTTACTACAAGACGATATAATTTCAGGCAACATCGTAAGAAACAAGCCATAAAATATGTGACAGCATTTTCACACCAAGCATGCAACTTTTCGCGTCCCAACCGTGTCGTAATTCTAGTGAAAAACGGAAACGGTTCTTACATTTATATTACTACATATTTTCCAAAAACAGGAGAGCGAATGGGAAAAGGAAGGATGTATAGGAATACGTCACAAATGAATAGGTATGTCTAAATACATATATGCATGTAGACACATTGAAGGCAGGAATGGGCCCAAATCACCGGAAAATAAAACAGTATCATCATCAAAAGACAAATGTGTTTAAAATGACAGGTAAAATTTTAACCAGCTCATTTAAAGCGGATAGTTTCTTTGTGGTTTCTGGGTGCATTTAATTGATAAATCGACACTATTTATTTTGTTGAATTCTGTCGGAATAATTTTTTAAAAAAACAAATAAAACCATCTGCCTAAACAGTTTCTAAATTTTTTAAAATTATAGGCCTACTTACTTTAGTTGCTGTTTTCTTTTTTTTAAATAAAACTTCAAATTTGCTTCATGTTTGCTTAGAGAAATGAAAAATACAACCGTTTGCATTGCCGTTCTAAATATTTTAGGCGCCATTGCACATTGGGAATACGAGACTAGACTTGGAGAGAGGAACACGTACTTTTTCACTGCTCTTGTAAAAGTTGCTTTAAAATATTCATTATTTGGGTTAAAATTCCCAAAATTGCACTAATCGATAGCTCTCAATTAGCAAAATTTCACGAAATTAGTTGGTTTTGTGATTGTGATAGAGCAATTGAAGTAGTTAAGTTTTAGTTCAGTGATAGTTTTCCTCCTCGTCTGTCAATATTAAGCAGCCCTACATATATTGACATGAATTGACAGAAGATTGGCCATTCATATGCAAATTCTGCATGGACCATCTACCACATCCCACTTCAAGGGTCCACTTTTCATAGAGGCTGCTGGCATATCAGAAGTGACTATGCCATTGTACATTCTTAGCACTGAGCGTGGCTAAAAAAATCCAGCGCTCTATTGCAAGTAAGCGCATTCCATTATCACGAGTAAACTTGCATATACTTAAAGGATCCTTTGTTCTATTTTTATCCAAAATGACGACGGAGTTAAAATGGTTTCCATGCACTGGATGCGGTCTTCGGGGGATCATGAGGACACCAGCATCACATGTGAATGGGACTCCACTCTACTCTATAAATTCCTGGACATGCATCCACTGCACCGTTCAACAGGACCGTTCTGTCACGACGCTAATACAACATGACCAGGATATGTCGGAGACAGGTTTAGTTTTTGATATAAATGATAGTTATTTTAACTCAACAATAGGTAGTATTGACGAGTCGTATGAACATAAGTACATACATCGAATGAAAAAAGGGTTAAAGTTTAGTCATATAAATATTAATGGAATCAAGTCCAAGTTTTCTGAAATATACGAGCTATTGACAAATGAGAAAAACATATTATTTATGGGGGTAACCGAGACGAAGCTAGACAATACTCGAGACACAACCAATGCATATCAAATTCCTAATTTTTCGATACTTCGGTATGATAGGTTAGGCAAAGAAGGCGGAGGTTGTATTATGTACATCCATCATTCCTGTAAATTTACTGAAATTGAGCTGCCTTGCAAACCACCTGGGCTAGTAGAATGTAATGTAATTTTAGTAGAGAAGACTGGGGTAAAAACTACATTAATTTGCATTTTGTATGTGCCCCCAAATGACGTCTCAGAAAATTTCGTAACTTTTTTCGAGAAATTATGTACTTTTCTTGCCACGTCGAAAAAATCCATTATTATTATGGGTGATCTCAATATAGATCTTTTCAGTAATGACCCTAAGTCAAGAGCA
>JAHZMY010002146.1:0-10868 GCA_027743915.1 Seira sanloemensis | reverse complement strand
ACAGTTTAAGAAATAAGAGTGAACACATCAGCAGCGACTTCCTCAACCTCAACAGCCTATCGTCGCCGTCAGGACCTACGCTAATAAGTACTACGACCACCACTACAACACCGGCACCCCCTCCAGTGACAAAGCCACAAGCAGAGTCACATTTTCAACCCCAAAGACAAGCTCAGCATCACACCTTTCCCCTCATCTTGAATTTGGAAGACATACAAAATCTGTCACGGCCCAATTCTCAACAACAGCCATTTACAATCCTGATTGGGAATCCTTATGGATTATCTTCCCAAACCAGTAATGCAAATATACAAATTAGAAATCCGACGTTAACGGCGGCCGCCGCAGCGCCCATCAACTTTAGCAGTTTTTCTCAGCTTGTTCCTCCGTTTCTCCTCTCATCTACAACGACGACAACAACGAGTACGACACCGCAGCCCAGGATATCATGGACCCCACCAACCAGTCAACCACCACCATCTCCACAGGTTGAAGCAAGAAAGCAAACCGTCCAACTTCCAATTGTCATTTACGACTCCAAAGCAAATGCCGGTCAAGCTCCTCCACAGAGCATGACAACTGAAGAAAGTGTTGCATCTCATTTCAATAATTTATTTCGAAATTTCCATGAAAATCCTGCTCAAATCCCGAAGACCAACAAACCTGCCAGTCAAGAAAGCAGTGAAACTTCTTCGGAATACACTGCAGCCGAGGATAGCTCAAGTGTGAATAGTGGGGAGACAAGTGAAGTATACAGTGGAAGCAATGAGTCGGGTGGTAGTGGCGAGGAAATTGTCCCAATATATTTCGAAGCGACAAAAGACCACCAAAAGTCGAATACTACTAGTTCAATCATTTACGTGAAAAATAATAGTACGACAATTACAGCAAATCTGTCAAATCATAGACCACCAAAACGTTCTGGCAGGAAGCGTGTCAATCCTGCCAATGTGAAGCCAGGTCGACGTCTTCGGAAAGTGAAGAAACCACCCAAAAGCAACACCAGAGCAAAAGACCCTAATCCTGATAATTTGAAAAGCAACAAAACGGAAACTCATACAGAACCCAGATAGCAAAGGTCAACAAAAGTATTATATAAGTAGGTTCACTAATAATAATACATTTATATACATAATAATATTGCACAAAAATGCATCGTAATTTGCCATCCGATTAGATATTTAAAATAAAAACATTTTTATGCACACAAATAGTCTTGTTTGAGTAGTCATATACAATGTATAATGATGACATGTCGTTGCTGAGTGTATGTATGCTTCCTTGTCAATCTTCTGTATTATTACATACACGGTTTAGCTGATTAAGGCTGGCAGAAGAGTTGAGATACTATGTATGTGAAAATGATGATCATGATGATGCAATAACAATAATTATATTAAGTAATGTATCTACGTATGTATGATGTAAAATTAGATGTCCCATACGATAGTAATTGTGAGGTGAAATGAGAACTGATTTTAATCTTACTCTTATACACAATGTACAGATTTAGCTTTTGTGAAAAGTTGTGACTGCATATGCGTACTATAAATGTACTCTACAAATGTCTATTGAGCTTCCCTTTTTGTGATGCTAAAGACGATTCCTTTATCATTGTAATCGTAAACAGTGTATTTTTGGCGTGATTGTGCGTAAAGGAACGAAAAATGCTGCTTTTGTTGTCTCGTTAACTGAACTAAATAAATGCATTCTAAATAACAAAAGAAGAGGTGCAGTGTCATTTCTTACGCTGAGGCATATTTTTCTTCAATTTTTATGACTTCCTTGCAAAATACATGTTACTCTCGATTTTAAGTGGTGGCATCATGCTCAAGTTCCCAGGGTAGGTAGTTGTATATACATATGTAAGCTCTTGATTAGCGGCGACCTTTTTAATCCATTATGTCGATAAGTCTACACTTTTGTACCTTCAGTGTCCCAAATAATAATACAAGTTCTTATTTTAGTTGAAACAACAGTTAAATTCCATGTGTATAAATAGCGCAGAAACATTAACATTACATAAGCATTTGATTCAAAGATTTTTTATCAAAGATATATTAATTTAGGACGGTGTTGTCTCAGTCTCATCTCACCCCGAAACTAAAATGGGCATACCAAGTGTTAGATAAAGTTTAGGCTGGTAGTAATCAACGTCAAATTTGTTTTCCTTTTTAACAAAGTTGTTTTTCTATTGATCATGATTATTGTAAAATGGGAAAATCGATTTTTGGATAATGAAATGAAGAAGGAGCTCTAATGTAAAGCGTGAACACTTAATCCTCTCTCCATGCAAATTTCTTTTCTTAAGATAAATAAATAATGCAAAAATGCTTTGTATAAACCTTTTTAGACTAGCGCAAGAAAATCTCTAATGTAAAGCGTGAACACTTAATCCTCTCTCCATGCAAATTTCTTTTCTTAAGATAAATAAATAATGCAAAAATGCTTTGTATAAACCTTTTTAGACTGGCGCAAGAAAAATCGATCGGTAATGCCAGTGCCCGAGAAAAAGTTTGATACAAGTTGGTGCTTTTGCACATCATTTTTGAATGTTTGTACTGGCTACTCCAAGTTGCAAAAAATGATGACATTTAGTTTCAACATCCCTCTCGGTAGCTGTAATTTAGATTATTGAAGAATTGCTAAACCATATCTAGCCATGTATTCAACTGCGGTATCTTTATCAATCAATCATCAAGATTATGTTGAATAGCCACATTGCACCATGTTTGACAAGGCAAAGTCGCAAAGAGATGCAAACATATTGTTTGTGGTCAACCCAAAGCTAAAGAATTTTTCCCATCTAAATTCCCACCACAACAATAATGGAATAATTACGACATCCGAGCAAGAGCAAGANGCAAAGAGATGCAAACATATTGTTTGTGGTCAACCCAAAGCTAAAGAATTTTTCCCATCTAAATTCCCACCACAACAATAATGGAATAATTACGACATCCGAGCAAGAGCAAGAACGGCTGAAACAGAGTCATGCAAGCATCTTGCGAGTTTTCTTCTTGTTTGCCTTTTACCTCTGCATTTGTCCATTTCGGATTGTCAAGGAACGAGACGGGAGAAATGTGGCCAAACGATGGATCATTCAAATGGTGAGAGCTTTGCATGAGACATCATCCCTTGAGTGGATTTCTCTGATCATTGACCTATTTAATTTTTTAAAATCTTTTTTAAAAGGTCATCTGCTTTGTTGTCACGTTGGCCGCCATATTCATCCGAATCACTGATGTGAGAAAAGCATTTCCAGGTAAAAATGAGCAATGGAATCCGGTTGTGTACTTCCGGATTTTCCACACAATTTGCAGTCTCGGACTCACGCTGAACGCTTGGTGGAGTCTGTGGAGAAAAAGCGATCGATTTGTTGATGTCGTCGAATATATTGACTCCACCAAAGCATTGCCCTACCTGTCATCAAAAGTAAAAGCTAGCATAAAAGACATATATTTAATATTCTTGAAGTGCCGTACATAAAATCTGATACATATTTCTCTTAATCACAGATATCATACGGAATCCTTTCAACGGTTGCATGCTTCATATATGCATGCTTGGGCTTTGTCAGTGCTCTTCTGGGGTCCGAGTTGATGAATAGTAATGAATGGACACCCTTTTCTTGGAGCCGCTGCCTAGTCCTTGAATCACGCTATCAGTTCTTTTACGGAAATGAAACCAACAAATGCAATAGCACGGTCCTTGCCGAGGTCAATGTGGCATCGCAAGAGCATTTCTTAGCCAGTGTCACCGGCTTTGGTCAATTCTTCAAGTTCTTCACTTCATTTTACTGGGAGCTCTTGATTCTGTACGGGGTGCTGTCATTATGGCTCCCATCGGCAGCATTTGCAAACTTCTTGAAGGATGATACCGACGACTTGGACGAGGATGAAGATGAGCACCGAGATGAAAAGATTTTGGAGGCTGCAGCACAATGGCCAATGCTGGAGGAGCAGTACCTTGCGCTGAAAGATCTTTCTGATCTAATAAATAATGCATTTGGGGCAATGGTATTCTCATACACGTTTACCTCGATATTCTACTACTCCATCAATTTAGATGCTTTCTTGCTGACAACGGATATTCTGGAGAGAATCCGACTGGTTGTCCTGTACCTGGGAGCGGTTGTTCTCTATATTCTTGCCGCGGATATATGCCGTCAGGTGGGCCATTTGGAAATTTGGCTGTCTGAATATGCGGACGATGAAGCCAAATCTAATGTGCCGTTTCATCGATTGACTGTCATCTTGAACGAGCTGTCAACTAGCACGATTGGCATTACGGGATGGAACGTTTTTACCATTACCTACTCCGTCGTTGCAAATGTAAGCCAATTTTGCTATTGTATTCTTAATGGATTGTTGCAAATTGTCCAGACACTTTTGAAAATAACGTAATTTATTACATCATATATACATTGTCACATATATGTTTATGCATATGTGTACTACAGGTAAAATTATCTTAATTTTCAGTCACCTACTTCATTATCTGTGTACAATTCCGAACGGCTCCAACTAAATAAGCCATCAAAGAATTTTCGTGGTTGGAAAAATCAAAAGCAGCTAGTTTTATTTAGATATTTAGCTAAAAAATAGTCAGAATTGTCAGTTTTGATAAAATGGTACAAGCTTTTAAAAGTTCAAAAATTGGCAATGCTATTATTGCCACCATCAGAAATCCGGTGGATACGTTGGTAATTTATCTAAAGTTTTCATATTTCGTCTGCTTCACTCCTTTCAAAGTCATAAAAAATGACGACGATGGCTCGTATCAGCTTTACAAATGGCTCCCACAGCAGGTATTTTAATACCTAATAGAAATACATACATATACATGATCCTGTTGGGAAATGAAAATATTTTTAAACTGTTCTACAGATTATTTGCTTTGCTGTCACTCTCACATCTTTATTGATTCGATTAACAGAACTTCGATCGACTTGGCATGAAACCTCTTGGACACCTTCACAATTCATTCGAGTATTTTATAATTCTAACAACGCCATTTTCAATTTTGTGGTCATTTTCTCCTTCTGGTTTCAACCCCAGAAATTTCTTAGACTAATTAAATTCGGCTCTCAACTTACATGCCCCACGTCCAATCTAGCAGATAGAGGTGGCGTTTGTCGAAAGACGGTAAACAAAGACAATTATTTATTTAAATATCGGTGTAATATACAAACATACAAGTAAGTATTTAAAAAAGTGCAATTCTCAAATAATAATGCAGATGCAGAGAGCAATCATATTAGTGACAACGTTTTGTATAACACACGCTTCAGCAGCATTTTGCGTTGCAATTTCCGGACTCGGGTCGGTTTCTTCGAAAGCGTCTGTTTGGAACCCACGCTATCTCCTGTATTGCATGCAGTTGAAAGCAAAATACACACTATTTTTCCAGGGTTCGGACGGATGCACGAGCGCCAAGGAATATCTTAATGCGACTTCATTTAGTATATCAGACATTATTTTTGCAATCGTGGGGATATTTGGCGCTTTCTTTCGACAAATCAATGGAATGTATGAGGAGCTCGCAATTCTTGTCGCAATTGTTGCATTTTGGCTGAATGTCAATTGCTTTGCAGAGCATATCAAAACGCTAGGTTCATCAAAGCACTGGCCGACAGTTTATGAAGGCTACACAAAAGTGAAACTGTACGGATCGAAGACTAACGAAGCTTTTAGCTTATTATTTTTGGCGTATACGATGACCTCGCTTTTCTACTATTCCATAAATTTGGATAAGTTTTTAACAGGAAGTGATCCGGTAATGAGAATCAAGTACAGTGTGTACTACACAAATCTATTTGTAATTTTCGTCGTTGGCTCAGACGTCAATAGAAAGGTAAACTTTTACTAAAATCAACGAAGATAGCTAAATTATTTAAAATCATTTATTCTATACCTCATTATAGATGTCACATGAACTTGAAGCATGGGTTTCCCAGCATCTAGAGCCCAATTTGCTGTCAACATTGTCGCAAAGCCAATTAGCCTTAATTTTGCATGACATTTCAACGAATAGATTAGGAATGACAGGCTATAATATTTTCACTGTGACTTATGCTACGACTGCACAGGTAAGAAAAATGTTGGAATAATTGACAATGATGTTACTTAAAAGCTGAAATTTAAAAAATGCTTGGAATATATGTTTTACCTTTGTAGATGGCTGTGACCTTGATAACTCTATTTATAATATGCGTCCAATTTGGCTCTGTTGCACAATGAAATATATTTTTAGACTGGATAGTTAGGTAATGTAAAGTCTACGTTACACTAATTAAATCATGGGGAACTATTAAAGCATTAAACTGAGTGTACAACAAAATGTATCGTTTTCGACATAATATTTCTCGTGATGTTCTTGCACTTATTCTAGTAATTCTGACGCAAGTCTTTTGTAGAGTACCACTAAACTATGTAAACAGATTTGAATTGACATTTATTAAAGCAAACATTGCATGAAACTGGGCGTCAGCACGTAGGCGATTCGAGGCGTAAAGTAAAAAGGTTTCATGAATTAATTTTAAATTGTTCAAATTACACACTTTCAATTCCTCACTTCTTCACATTAGTCAGTGAATATGAGAAAGGAATTGGCTCGTATAACGGCACTAATTCAAATTCAAAAGAGTTCATCATAAGTAGTCTTTACGTTCTATGTTAAAACACCAGGGACTACCAATTTTCATAAAAATGACAATTGATTCTAAAGTAGACGCAATTTCTCCAGTAAGAAATCATCAAAAGTTCAGATATTTCTTTTCTGACTCTCCAACCGTTATTCCTGTTGCATTTTTCAATGTTGCTTACCATATTGGCCTCTCTCCCTTCAGATTTGTGAAGGATGGGAATAATAAGTACCAAGTGCACAAATGGGCTCCTCAACAGGTTGATATTTCCATACATACTTGTAATCCAAAACTCATACATACTCTAAATATTTTTGTTGGAATTATAAGATCCTATGCGGATTTGTATCAGTCACTTCTCTTATTCACCGTGTTTCTGAGACCCGAATGGTTTGGCCTAGCCAAAACTCATCCCAGGGAGATCCCGTGACCTACTTTAACTTTTTCCATAATGTAGCAAACGTCGGTTTCAATATCATCGTTTGGTACAAGTTGTGGTTTACCAGCGACAAGTGTTTGGACCTCGTCAATTTCTTTCATAGAAAAGAGCAGTTGCCAGATAAAAAATTGCGGGTAAGAAATATTTTTACATCTGCTTCTGATTTGCCAAGAAAATGAAAATATGTATTCGTGTGTTTTCTGTTTCAAGGCCCGGGCAATTATATTTGGAAGCATGGTACTCCTATGGGCCACCGTTGTCGCACTGCTATGCTCCATCTTTGGAACGGATATTTTAGTCAGATCACAATGGAATCCAATGCTCGCCTTGAAATGTTATGCGCGTCATGTATACAAATGTTTGAACCTCGTCAATTTCTTTCATAGAAAAGAGCAGTTGCCAGATAAAAAATTGCGGGTAAGAAATATTTTTACATCTGCTTCTGATTTGGCAAGAAAATATGTATTCGTGTGTTTTCTGTTTCAAGGCCCGGGCAATTATATTTGGAAGCGTGGTACTCCTATGGGCCACCGTTGTCGCACTGCTATGCTCCATCTTTGGAACGGATATTTTAGTCAGATCACAATGGAATCCAATGCTCGCCTTGAAATGTTATGCGCGTCATGTAAAGTTTGCCATGTTTCTATCTAGCTCTATCACAAAGTGCAGCGAAAAGTCAGAAAGCAGAGATTTATCTTCGACAGAAATGTTAATTGCAGGGATATATGGCGCGGGTTACTTTTTTCGTAGACTTGTAGGTCTTTACGAAAACTTGCTGACACTTGTTGGCCCTTTCACTCTTTGGATAACTTCTAAAGAGTTCATACAGTCACTGCATGACCCTGAAACATACCCTAATGGGTGGGAGGTGGTATTGCAGAGATACAATTATTTGCGACAATTTGCAGAGTTAATGAATGACTGGTTTGGACAGTTGTTTGTAGCTCATCTTCTCACAGCATTTTTCTTCTACTCTGTCAATTTGGATAAGTTTATTACTGCAAAGGATGCACTTCTCCGGATAAAATTTCTTGTGTACTATTTCGTATTTGCTTTGAATTTGATCATTGCATCGGATGTTTGCCGACAGGTAGAAACAATTTTCCTTTTAGGGGATTTTCAAGGTAATTTTCTAATAATTAACTTACAGATCAATAAATTGGAGCCTTGGATCGCCAAAAATATAAATGGAAAGATTCTGAACGATTTAAGCCACAGGGAATTGACCATAGTTCTTCATGAAATTCAAGGAAACTGTGTAAGCGTTAGTGGATGTGGCTTATTCACTTTGACATATTCCTTATCTGCACAGGTTCGTCAAAGTATGTACAACTGACCAGGTAGAGAATTGCCTGTATTGTACGGAATATTTAATAGTTGTGAGTTAAATTGTCGAACACTAAAATGTGGAAAATAACATTCACTTGCTTTTAAATACTTTTCTTTTTTTAAACTGTACTGATAATGTGAATAATGCGAATATAATAAGTCGGTATTAATTCAAATAGTAAAATCCGACGAGTTGACGTATTATATAAATAACAGTGGGCAATTCATTACCTGGCATTGAATGCCCTCGTGTAAACTTTAGTGATTACCAAAAATATGTGTGTATTTGTAATAACAGCTCTAAACATTATTTGCAGGTTACAGGATGCTTGATAACCTACTTTATCATTTCGATCCAGTACTACAGATTTGAGCAGGGTCCATATCAATGATCAATCAATGATAAAAAGTTTTGGAATGGCGCAAAAATATAAGCATTTCCCAGGGAGATGTCTTATCCGTTTTGTTCCGATTTACATATGAAATAAAATGAATCACAAAATAAAGAAACATGAATGCATCAGCCTTCACTTCTTAATATTCTATGTATAAATCATGAGTAAAATAGGATATAGGTATGTAAGTCAATAAAATTTCCAAAGCCCTTCCATCATGGAAGCAGCAAAGGTGTCGGCCAGTCCATCATTGAGCCCGACCCCCTCTTCCACAAACATCCAGTCGTTGATCGACGAAGTATGTAAAGAAAATCTTGAAAGACAAATAGCATATCATCTCAACTACAAAACTCCTTACAATTTTTACTCATTCCATGTTCAGGAGGCAGCCAAAATTTTTGCATATCTCTCATTAGAAGAGCGTCAAAAGATTCGAGCCGTCTGCAGGCGCTGGCGGAAAGTAATTGACGAGACGTTTGGAACCAAAATTCGCATCAAGAATAGCACCAGCGATCTCATCTTCAGTTGCCCCTATGCCTTCGACGTGGAGCTTCACAGTATGACCATTCCATTTGAGTCTGGTATCTCGTTCGCCAACTCGGTCAAGTACCTCCGTTTCACAAGCATCGTCGTAACCTACAACCTTGCCAACTTCTTGCGCAGCTGTAGTCGCATCACCCACCTTTATTTTACAAACGTGGTCATAGATCAACCAGTGGGAGACGAGTGGAGCCAGCGTTTCTGGAGAGAGGAGTCTGTGTCATTACCGCACTTGGAAAAGATTGAAATCAAATGTTTCAATTTCACCGAGGGAATCTCTGACGTTACGAGATTACTTCATGACCGCGTCCAGTTTGGCAATTTGAAAGAGATATGTATCTTGGCCCAGAACCCTCCCACGCTTCCGCTGGACTTGCTCTTCTCGGAAGAGCCAAACCTAAATGCAGCCCACTGCATCCTGCAGCTTCTCTGGAAAAATCGACATTCTCTGATACGATTTCAGATTGGAAGACAAAACTACCCAATTATCATGAAATTCTTAGAGAGGTCTAGGATTCGTGAGCCACCATTTCAACTTGGGCGTCAGGAATTTGTCGCAGAGATCCAGCTAGAGGAGTTCACCGTACATCCGTATTTTCGAGAAGACTGGGCTCCAATTCTAAGGACGCAGTTTAATCTGAGATTCTTGGATATTGGGAGTGTGAACGTGAGTCGATGGGAGGACATAAGGCAAGCTATAATCAGAAATGCCAACTGCCTCGACACATTTACCATCGGCGGCCTCAGCTTTGGGCAAGTTTGGGACTGTGCCATATTCGAAACCTGCTTGTGCTTGAAGACCCTAAACATAATGATCAGCCACAGCCACAAATTTAACCTGCACCAGATTCCGCCTCAGCTTCAGCATTTGCATCTTTTTGGTCCCGTCTCCCGCGAGGAGATCTTGTCAATCTCGGAGAATCTTGTGAATTTGGAAACTTTGAAATTCTCTCATTTGGGAAGAATAGCAATCGTAGGAGCACCGGACGATGATAAGATCTGTTTGAGTGTTATCAAGGCACTCATGAAACTGCCTAAACTGACTTTGCTCTCTTTTGTAGTCTGCTCCTCATTGAGTATTGAGTGGGACACTATTGGGCTGTGGTGTAGGTCTCTCGAAAGGAATGAGGTGGAATTCGAAGAGCATTTTTACCAACTTCACGGAGAAAACTGTAGGAATGGAATAACCATAAAGATCTCACAGATTTTTGACAGGGAAGCCTTTGACTGGGAACGCGAAGTAGTTACGACGTCGGCTGTACCGAGTAACGAAAGTTCTGCCAGTTCTGCAGACGACTCCAATCAAACCGGACATCATCGGAACGTTCACTTTAACCTGAGCACTTTCAGCTTTCCATAGCTTTTACAGAAGACAAATTATATGTGACGCTTAAATAAAAGTGCTGCAACATTTGTAACGTACATAATCACGCATAACTTTTATTGTACATTGTCAAACACGTTTTGTAAAATCTTTTATGTAAGCATTGATATTCAAAATCTGATCAACCACTTTTAA
>JAHZMY010002145.1:0-11432 GCA_027743915.1 Seira sanloemensis | reverse complement strand
GGAACTTGTGCACACATTGACAAAATAGTTCTTACATAGTAACTATTTATAATAAAAAGTATGTACATAGAAATATTGTAAAAGAGAAGCAATCATACTTGACTTAAAAATGAATGAAAGAGTGATGAGAAATATAAATTCATGCGAAGCCAATGGACCAGCTTTGTCAACATATAACGGTTGGCTTTGTTGCATCTTTGTTATGAAATAGTGATGCGAGCCAGTTCATGTGAAACCAGAGCCGCACTCTACGAGTCCAACCATACACTTCTTTCCTCCCATTTTCTCATGAAATACAGATCTGGCTTCAGTTCTAAAGATTGTGGGCAGAGGGAAAATCATGCCATGTCCGTGCCTCTGCACCTCCACAAAAATGGAAAACAAATGCTCTTGTGCATGTACATGGAACCGTTTTTTGTGTGTATAAAAATGAGATGAGTCAAAGCCCTTTGGAAAACCTATTTGAGTTATGTGAAAGGGGCAATTTGAAACTGAAGCTTTTCTCTCTCCTTTTTTCTTCCTCTTTGAAAAAGTCGAGCTCTTCTGCGGTCTCCTCCACATCGTCTTGTGCCTCAGACCTATGCACCCGTTTCCCACTCCCTCTGCTTGCTTCCGACCATGAGGAAAATCGATTTTTGTACCATGGTGGATCCTCTGTCTCCACGAATTTCAACGCTCCATTTCACTCATCCTTAAATAGCGATGACAGACTGATCTCAAACGAGGTTCCCTTCTTCGGCTTAGCCTTGGGCTCAAATGTGAACTCGAGTATGTGCGCGAATGCCGTTGTTACGAAAAGAGTGGATTTCGAAACTACGGTGGAGGGTGCGGGTGCAGCAGTCACGGGAAATGCGAGTGATGTTGTGGATGGTGGAACGCAAACGAGAGATGCGACGAGCTACGAGGGTGTGGGTGGGAAACCAGCTATTACTGATGGTGCATGCCCCATTTCCTACAACAATCAGGGGAAAATTAAAAGTTGCAATTTGGGGAGAGCTGATGCAGACGGGAATTACAATGAGTTCGCATCCACTCTTCTCACTATCAGCGAGCAGCCTTTTCCTAGTCCATCAGTATGCTCAGCAAGAGTGACAAATTAAGGATGTATTGTCAAATTGGATAATCGCTTGGATGGATATTTACAGAGAGGGAAATGAAGGAGCTGGTGCCGTATTTGTGACAATGTCTTGCTGCATGTGGCATGCTGCAGCTTGCACAAAAATGCGATAGCCCTTGCACTGTTTAGTTTAAGGAATTGATGATGGCAAATTGGGAGATGTAAAAAAATTATTTGCTGAGGAAGTGGGTAACGTTTTTACTTGATCGATATTTAATGCGCTTTTTAGACTTTGCAAAATTGCTAAAATTTGAAACTCGGTGTGGTATTATTGGGATACCTATATTATTAATTAAAGTTTGGATGAAATGATTATTGTGAGACATCATACTTCATTTTCCTATAATGAAGAAGTTTTGAAATGAACGTGAGTATGAACTTTGTTTAGGTGGCTGACAATAATTCAAATCAGTTATTATTCTTCAGAAAGAAGGTGCATATTCAATAAGCATATTGATAGATTCCAAATTATATTTACTAAGCAAATCGATGCAAATATATGTATATGATGAGAAAATGGCTTACCGAATGCGGTAAACCAAGTTTTATTATCATTTTATTGTGAGTGCTTTAACTTACGGGAATTTTAGAAATTTGTGTCATACAAATCTTATATTGGTTTAGGTATTTTAACAACATAATAAACGCCATTTAAAAATGTGATCTTAGCGCAATGGATTTCCATCCAACCTAACCTAGTCTATTTGGAGTAAATCTTTTTTTTTATTAATATTACATCAACTGAAAGAAACACATTCGTGGTCATAAAATATTTATTAGTGTAAAATATTAAAATATTCATAAATATTTATTATGACTAATAATACTACTATAATATGTCGTGTACATACTAATTAAGTAAATAACATGCGCTTTAAATTCGATGGGCCAAAATATTTCCACCGATATTAATAGGGTATACATTTTTGCATAGAGAGTTTATACAGTATTTTGCACTGTGGAATTCATGCCATACAATCTTTTATAGTAAGCCATACACAGCTACATGGGAATTCAAATGAACTTCTTTGAAAATGCATATTGTTAAAAATTGACTTTGGCAATAAATTATTTTAGGCAGAGGTGTACTTCTTCATTCAAAACACTTTGTACTTTACTTACAGAGCTGCCAGTAAGTATTTATATGAGATTCCATATTCATTAACATCTTACGTACAACCCAACTTCACAGAACAAATCTTACGGAAAAGAAAGGTAAATCTGACTGTTCTTGTAAGGAGGAATTGTGGTTTAATAAACTAGCCTCACAATCATCATTGTTTATTTTCAGCAGCCCTACATATTCTCGCTGCAAAGAATAAATAAGTAAAACTACGCTTAAGCCACGACTGCTGCTGTTTTATATTTTAACGCCGTATTTCCTGTAATAGAACCAGAGGAGGTTTCACACAATTTTGTGAAGGTGTATGCAACCGTAATTGCAGAAATACGGTATGTGTGCATCTGTCTCTCCACTATGCGATATCTTCATATCATTATGCATTTTACGCAAAGTTTGAGCATAAAAGCTCATTCCAGTTTTCAAAGCATTCTTGAAGAACTTTCTCGGACCAAACGCAGAAATAGAAACTACCGGTTATAAGTTTAAAGCGAATAATATGAGACTACTATAAATATGCGGACACACGAGTATAATTACTTGGAAAATACCCTCGCTTATATTATTTGCATTACGATGTGGAAGAATTCTATTCTTATGAAAATATTACATTAGACCAAAAATTCCCAAATTTGCAAAAGTTCATCTAATGCGGTTTTGACCAGACACAACTCTGGCAGCATTGCAAACCCTCTTTCGTGCCTTCCTTCACATTCCACCAGTCGTTTGATTTCTTTCAACAAGCGAGTCAAAATCGTCATAAGAGGAAAAGGAAGACTCTTCATTATTATTATCATCACACAATTCTCACCATCATCATCTCATCCTCATCGTGAAGCCACACACATTGCCTTCAAAAGACGGTATAATATTTTCTTTAAGGTTCAATCTCTGTGAGAGTGCTGAGAGCTGGCAGAGCCGCCATTCATTGGTTTGTCGCGTGTTCCACGCCACTCCCTCGCACAGGCCTCCGCATCAATCCTCCCAATGCTTTCCGTCACGACAAATTGATTCTCTCTCTCTCTTTAATTCACTACAAATTGGTGTGTGTGAGTCGAGAAGAAGAAGAAGACTCTCATTCTCATCCGTGTAAAGTATAGTAACAATCTGGAAGCAAACAGAGAAGAAGAACTCTCGCTCATACACTTTTTTTGCGTAACACGGCTTGTGCTCAAAACCCATTATTCAACAATGATGCAGTTGATGAAAGGGAGATAAAAAGCTAATGAAATATGAATGCACCAATTTGTCAGAAGTGATGCTTTAAATCTGATGGAGAAAAAAAAGGAAAATGCACTTTGTGTGTCTCTCGCAACTCTGCTTCGATTTTTTTTCTCTGTAGTAGCTACGAGATTAGTGGAGTTTGGGTGTATGGGGTTATGTGTTGGCTCGACTCTGATATTCCCTTCACATTCGGACTTGAGCTTCTCGAAGCTGAACTAAATTCTTGTAGAGACACATTTTATGTAAATTTGGTACAAATCCGTGACACGAAAAAAATATTTACTTTGTATTTGTATTCCTTCTATGGCCATATATTTTGGAAAGGGAAAAAATTCTTTTAGTGTTTCTTCATTAAATTTTGTGTTTCAAGAAAAAAAACAATTGTAGGAATTTTCGTGATGAAGGAGTTATAAAAATACAGTGTAATTTGTGTACTAGATTGGTTCCAATTTGTAAGAGTGGCCAGTGTTACAATTAACCATGTCTAGTAAGTCAGAAGAGGCTCCGACTTCGGCTTTCTCCATTCAGAGTATTTTGAGTAATAAGCAGTTGGATGGCGTTTGGAGTGCATTGTTGTCCAACTCAAACAATGCGTGTGAAGAGACACAAGAGTATTCAGAGGAGAGTTTAATTGCGGCGTCTGCACTTCATAGGAGACATCGACATTTTGAGTGGGACAGTGAGGCGTTGGACATGAGGATGAAGAATCACATGAAGGGTGAGCGGATAACTAACTAACCTTGATTTCGCACATTTCCCCAACGCTTGTTAGTTTAGCGAATTATAGTTGCTTTGGAAAAGTGCTTTAGCGGATAAGCACATTTTTTTTACAAATATCGTCTCATGAAATAAAAATATGAAAAGTATTTTCGTACATATTTTCTATTGCGAGTATCTACATATGTAGCTTATTTAAATCTGATTGCAGGCAAATCCCGGTCGTCGTGGATTTGAAAACTATTCTGACTAGCTTTTACATCTTATGCATATTTTTTCTGTGGTAATAGGGTTTAGGGTAAAGAAAACCCATTCCTGGCGTTTTATTGAAAGTAAAAGCGCATTGTTAAGGTTTGCACGTTCTTTGAATTATAGTTCAACATTTCATTTGCAATATATGAAGATTCAATCCGAAACTCACTTTTCCATAATAAGTCACTTTGATCGTAACAACTGACTGAAATTATAAAAAAGTCATGTCTCGTCAATAACAAAGCTATAAGATATTACTGTCTGCCTTGAAATTTAGCACTTCTATGCCATTATTTGCTAATAATAATTATTTTATATTAACTGAATGCACTTTAAAATAGCTTTACCATACCTTTTCATTTTGTCATCTTGAATAGCGCCGGGATTAATTACATACCTACGTATTGTTTGCACGCTGCTTTACTTTTGAATGTTTGCTCAATTTAGATAGAAAGAATTGTAGCAAAAAGTTGTTTTGTCCATGAATCCAATATTACATAAAACGCAGCAATGTATTCGTAAACTTTTTTTTACGAAAAGTTACTAATTCTTGCAAAAATTTCTTACATGTTTTTGTAAGCAGTAGTGCAATATGATTTATATTCTTCCGAGCAAATGATACATGTAGACACGTCGTAATATATACATATGTAAATCTAGTTATTATATACAAAGAAAGCCCTATGCGTACACAAAATGTTAATCATTTATATGTACGGTGCCGTTGCAAATTACCATTTCATTGACATTTTATGTATGTATGTTGATACCGTCGTTAAATTAGTTTAAAAATTAGTAACAAAAACATTTTACGTACTGCCGAACAATTCAGTCCGCCCCTTTCTCTTAAAATTACCCAAAATATCATAAAAAGTTGGTTATTAATTTCAGTTGCAAAGAGATATTATTTTGACAAACGAGAAAATGGCATATCATCAAAATTTTAACCCCGGATTTCCAAATCAAATCACTAAATTACAGTCTGCAATTAAAATAACATTACCCAAAAGAGAATACAATTACAATATAGGTATACATACATACATAGTTTATGTACCCAGAAATGGAAGAGCAATATTTATGTAGGCCCATCTGAAAATATTTTTATGTGGGGTATGCTGATATAGAAAATACACCAACTGTCGAGTATCTTTAATAAACAGTGACACTTTTCTTAAAAGTTTTTTTTAGAAAAGTAAATAAAAATGCTAATTTTTACATTCGGCACTTACTTTTTAAATATACATTGATAATGAATAACTCCTAAGGACAAAAAACTATTAACACAATTTTTTGAATTACAGAAAGCAATGGCGAAATGAAACCAAGGAAAAAGCGATCTCGGGCAGCATTCTCCCATGCACAGGTATGTTTTTCAGCAGCATTATTACTGACTTCAATCTTTAGCTCATTACAAAATCATAGCATACTTAATTCATTGTCGTTGCATCGTACGTACATTAGTTGCACCGCAGCCATAACTCAATTACTGTTACCACGATCAATCGACCTCGAGAGAAAAAAAAGTTGGCGGAAATCACGGCTTATACTCCAATATTCGAAAACACTCAAGTACATAATTTCTTTTTCACATTTTGTAGGTCTACGAGTTGGAGCGTAGATTTGGCCATCAAAGATATCTCTCTGGGCCGGAAAGAGCCGAGCTCGCTCAAGCCCTAAAACTCACCGAGACTCAAGTAAGTGAAATCTAATTTTCCTCGTTGTTGTGTGTGTG
The DNA here is from genome assembly GCA_027743915.1 of Seira sanloemensis. Taxonomy (NCBI): domain Eukaryota; kingdom Metazoa; phylum Arthropoda; class Collembola; order Entomobryomorpha; family Entomobryidae; genus Seira; species Seira sanloemensis. The sequence goes on along the minus strand of JAHZMY010002145.1, from coordinate 5,267 downwards.
TTGAAACTCCATGCGCTCTCCCAATTTTCCTTTATGATTATCACAGAAGAAGAAGTGAAAAGTGATATATGACGTTGATTGAAAGAGCGCACACATACACAAATATATATATATACGCATTAACAAGATTCTCTGTCTCCCCATTCTCCATCGCGTTCTGTTTCATGACTCCCCATTTCTTTACTTTGTAACACGATAAGGAAATGAAACAAGTGTAGTTTACTTTTACACACTGAGCCTCATCCATCTCGACCATCGTAAACAGAATTATCTCACCCGAGCTTTTTATGGAGGCCACATCAACTACATACATATACACATATAAATAATATATTATTCTCATTTCGAAGAGGTGGATGGATGCAACGCAATGTCAGTTGTTTAAAAAAATGTAGGAGTCTCTCTTTTTCTTTTCCTTGCCGTCGATTCTTTTTTTTCGCCTGTTCATAAAAACGCCTGAAAGTAAACATCAAAGGATGAGCCAGATGTATTTTGTGTAACTTTGTGTATTATGATTTAACAGATGGATTTTGAGTTTAAAAGCTCAAGTTTCAAGTAAATATTGATAGAAACAGTTTTTTCTCTTTCTTTCTCTCTCTTCTGCTCCATTCGATTTGGCCAATATGTCAGTCAAAGTCAAAGCTCAAATGGGTGGATGAATGAGAAATGCGCGTCTTTTTTCCCATTATCTCTCTCTCTCTCTGATCTGATTATGATGATGGTGAATGAGGCTTGTGGTGAGGATTTTATGACTCCGACCGGACGCTCCACTCTCACATGACAAAAATCCATTAGAGACTATCAGCTTCCTTTTTGCTAATTTCTAATTTTCCATGTAATATGTGGTAGCTGAAAAGCTAATAATAGCCATTAATGTCAGATTGTCACTAACAAAACTTTTTTTTGTCTTTGTTCAACTTTTTCATGCATGTGTACAGGTGAAAATCTGTGTTCCAGAACCGGCGGTACAAAACCAAACGGAAATTTCAGCAGGATATTGCTTCCCCGTGTCATGTCCCGCAGCCGAGAAAAGTTGCGGTCAAGATTCTCATGAAGGATGATAAGGTAGACCCTGAACTGAACAATGAAAAAATGCTAGCTAATCCGTTTAAAATAAAATTTCTTTGAAATCCTTGCATTAAATGGGAAATTTATTGATTTTCTAAATAATGTAATTTCCCCATTCTCTAGGTTGTTTACAACAGGGATGAGATCAAGCCTTATTTGAACCCGACTAACATGCTCTTCAACACCCTGTATCATGCGTATCATTGTTGGCCCACAAGTCCGCTGAGAGGCACAGCCACCCACTCACTACTCTCATCTTGAGTTACCACGTAGTCGTAGAAAGCGATCCATTTGGGCAAACAAAGGAGCCCACACACAACGACCCTCTCAGAAAAAAATATTTCTCATAAAACTTTATGTATAACTTTCCCAATTGTTTACATAATACATAATCTGAGCTGAAAAAATCAATTTCTTGCCGAGTCCTGTATAAAAAGCAGAAAAGAGAAAATCATCGCCCAAAAAATGTATCGCGAAAACAGCGAATCTCATGTGTATGTATTTAATAGCGCAAAATAAAAGGCTCTGAAAATTCCATCCTTCCTTTCACCTTTCCTTCGGCCAAATGTCTAATTAATGTATTCTATATACATCAAAAATTATTGTAAAGTACTTTTTTCCATCTTAAAGTTCACCTGAGATAGCGCAGAAGTAAATGTCATGAGAGTGCAAATGCGGACAATGAAACTGAAATTGCAGTTTGCTCACACCTCCACCTCCATCCATAATCCATGGCACTCTCTCAATTAAGTAAAAATGTTCTCAGCTCCGGAGAAAGACGTCCGTTGTCCGTACAAGCACAAGCTGGCACTACCTGCCACGGCATCCAACCATGAGTTCAAGAGCACGTGCTTCTGGACAGACCCTTTCAATAATGTAATGATTTCTCTCTGCCACTGCATTCTCACGATCAAGATAATATGTATGTACATGTATTAGATTAACAGTGATTTGAGAGAGGAATCAGAAATGGTGGTGGAAAAGTGCCTCTTTCTCACCACACCAGACCAATTTCGATGTGGTGATGTAATATTCAAATTGAAATGAATCCCCCTTTTCCTGGGCGAGAGCTATTAGGCAAATGGATTCATCCAAGTTCACTTTTTCCCTTTGTGAGACGGAGAGATAGAGAACGATGGTTGTCTGCCTGCACTGCACTGTTCGGAGAGAGAGAGAGAATGAGAGACTCAATAATAAATATACATGGCTTTTCTCCAAGCTCCATTATCTTCTAATTTGTTTTTTGAAGCTGAAAAAAGGAGACCACTCTAGTGGAAACGAAGAAAGGAGTCATTGTCAACAGATTGAAGTTGCAGCGGAGAGTCACGCGTATTTAAGTAGGGAGAAGACACGTGCCATCACACCCCTCCCTTTGTGATGGAACGGCTACTTTTCATTATTGACAAAATATTTTACAATTGCAGCCTGCAGGCATTACATGCGAGACTTCCGTGGAGTCAATCAAATAAATATAGTTCACACTAGCATGACATTGGATTTGAGATAAGGTTTTATGTTGCTTGAACACACTTTTTTATATGTGAGTTAGAATAGAAGTTTTCTACAGTTGCACGTTCCCCCATATTCCCATGTTTGTTGTGGAGGAAAAAGTTAGCTGCTGATGCGATACTTGCTGACAGATTTCCTCTTGTAGAATTTTTTTATTACTTCCCCTTTTAAATAACGGAGTCAGATGGAACTTTTAAATAACTTTTAAATGATTGTTGTATGAATTTAGTAGATATTAATTGTGAAATCTAACATTACTCTGTTTCATACATAGTCCTTGTCAGGCCATGTGTTTGAAATTCGATAATTAGTTCATCATTGATCGTGAGAAAATCATTTTGGTAAGGTTGGAACATAATTCCTGCGTGAGTAAGTATTGTGATCCAAGCGTAAATGATCCCAAACGCTTTATATGAATAATATGTAAAGCTTTACCACCGCCACTTGCAAAGATACAGAACAAAAGATTTTTCTTGAAAACTTCAAACAATAGGAGTGCACTGGAACCCGGCTCGAAACGCGGACACGGTTGAAAAAATGTGGGTTCGAAATGCTTATGCTCATAGTCTTTTTCTTATAAACTGGCATTCCTATATTAAATGAAGTACAATTGTTGGTACAAATATATAATTAGTGCGCTTTTTTGATAATCTAATTACTAATTACTAAATAATGATGGTAAATTTATACGCAAATTTTATCATGCTACGGTGAAAAAATCATATGGTAGTATCGGGAGAGTTATTTACTTGTCTTTTTATTACGTTGGTCCTTTAGTCATCTGTATTCTGTTTCATTGGGTTCATTTAAAAGTTTAATGACATGACTAACGTGAACTATAAAGCAAATATTTCAAGTATATACCTATTAAACATTCAATTCGGACTCGCTGGTCTTTGTATGTAATGCTTGTGAAATATTTGATTTTAACCCCTGTCGTAAAATGTTGGCCTTATATGTCATAGAGTAATGTTCTTTTTACTTGTAAGAGCGAAAGCTCGAATAGGAAATGGACGCGTGATTTTTCTCCCCTTTTCTCTGTAGTAGTTGAGCTGCACTTTGCACTCGTTTCGAGATTTTCATTTTCGCTACATTATCGAGATTAGTATATTGTCCTCAGATTTCAATTCTGTGTTCAATTAATTTTACGGTTGACCATATTTTGAAAGCCAGAAAATAGTACACTAATAATTTGCATATCATTTGCATATTTGAATTCAAGTTTTTTACATTGTGTAAAAACTTTTATTATACAGGTGATATAATGCATGTTTATTTAAGCAGTTGAATTTCAAAAAGCAAGGAAAACGACGGCGCGCGCAACAGCGCACAATTTTTCATTTCGAAGGTAAAACTTAATTTAAAGTACTAGAAAAAAATATGTCAAAGGGAAAAGCGAGTCCGCCTATTTTACGAAAAACCCGAAGAAAGAAACGCGGATGCTGGCAATTTTAAAGTTAATTAGATGAATTTTAGGCCTTTGTCTCTGATTTTTAAGGATCCCAGGGTCATATTAGCACTTTTAAATCCCTCTGAGAAGTGCAAAATAGTTAGTAAGAGCTCATTACTGCCAAAATGTAAGATCGGAAGCCGCCAAAAGACAATTGTGTAAGCCGCGGAAATTTTATAAATTAAGCCTCAAATAGACAGAAAAATGCTATTTGAAATGCATCTCTAAAGCAAATAAAAATCAAGTATCAAATATAGGACAAATAGGACAGTTTCTGCAAACATAGTACTGTCCTATTTTTGTCTGATTCAGCCTCTCAAATATAGAAATATAGTACTGTCCTATGAAAAATAGTACGTCTGGTCACCGTAAATTAATTGGTTTCAAAAATCAATTACCTATTAGCAGTTGTTTTCCTTATGGTTTAAAGATTTTATGTCGATAGTGCTGCGACTGATTGCCGATAACTAGTCAAAAGGTATAATTGCATTTGGTGCTCATTCGTTTTGATTTATTTGCATCTGTGAGATTTAGTGACCCTGACCGATAACCCACAATTTTCAACAACCCCCATGTAATTTTTTTGTAGATTTAGAACATATACATTTATCCAATGTTGTTGAGGTGTACTGTTGCCTACACGCTAACTGGTGTATGGCTCGACCCCTAAAACTCCCTCAGCAACAAGAGGTCCTCCACAGCATAATTCAAGTTTTTTCCTCCCCAGCACACTAGCTTACCCCTCAGCACATGAGCAAATGCATATGTTTACGTAATTCAGGTTTAAATGTAAACAAAAGGTATTTTTAAGCTTCTTGCGCTATAGGACGATCCTAAAAGACCGTCACAAAACATTTTTCAAATTACCTCCTCCCACGTCGCATTCTTGTATAATTTATGATAGGGTTGGAGTGGAATGGGATGGAAAGTTCTGTAAAACTACTTTGGATTTACCACAAAGGAATTCACAATTCTACGTTGACGAATACCGCTTTAGATGTTTATTACGTAGAATTGTGAATTCCTTTGTGGTAAATCCAAAGTAGTTTTACAGAACTTTCCATCCCATTCCCCTCCAACCCTCCTTTCCTGTCCTGTAGCGCAAGAAGCTTAAAAATATCTTTTGTTTACATTTAAACCTGAATTACGCAAACATTTGCTCATTTGCTGAGGGGTCAGCTGGTGTGCTGGGGAGGAAAAACTTGAATTATGCTGTGGGGGACCTCTTGTTGCTGAGGGA
>JAHZMY010002144.1:0-14700 GCA_027743915.1 Seira sanloemensis | reverse complement strand
CCTTGTTTAAACCCTTCCCGTTGTACTCGTCTGGGGTGTTTCCGTACCAGACGGGACTTCCATCGGGGGCTGCGGCGCCAGGTAAAGAAAAGCTGTTGAGGCATGAATGATTTAATTTTTAGTTGTGTTTAAAAAATCAAAATCTGAGCAAAACGAGAGAAGAATATTTGTTCAGAAGTCGATGGAATTACAATATTTGTAATAAAAATGTAGATTTCTTATAAACTTCAATGTTATAGATAGTCAATAATAGTCATAGGAAGTATTTTTTTATAAAAAATAAGCTGATTACAAAAGAAGGGAAAAATTGAAAAAACGAAGTCTGCAAAAATCACCAGCTGAAGCAGTGATCATTCCATCACGAAAAGTTTTGTTTCATTTTTTCCCAATTTCTTAAAATATTCATACGTGAATCGAATCAACATTTTTATTAGATCATGCTCTGGTTTTCAAAATTGAGAGTTAAATTCAAAAATTTGGACGACATTTCAAGCCCATTTTAAAATCTAAAATATCGTCACAACTTTCGAGAAAAAAAAACTTGAAAATTTCATTTTTAGCTGAAAATGCACAGGTTTGCTAATTTTTTCAGTCATGCTTTTTAAAGATCACAATTTATTTTAATTTTGTCAATCCCTTTCAAATGAGAAAAAATTTCTACCAATCCAAAGCATATTACAAATATATTGAAAATTTATATTTTAGGTGTATCTATTTAAAATGACCCCAAGCATTGATTCCAGATATGTGTCGTAAATAATGAAATTATTTATGTCCAATACATATAAAAGAGTACAGCAGCTTCTCGGTTGGCAGTCCACTGGTCATCCCATTTCTCAACTCGGGTCTTCCATGGTCACACCATCCTCACTCCCATCATCCTCATTACCATCCCCACCACCACCACCACCACTCATCCCATCATCCAAACAAGCACACTCTGCTTGGCCTGCAAGGTAAGAAACAACAAGACAAAACCAAAACCATTTTACTTTTGTAATTAGCATCCTTTAAAGAAATGTCAACACAGGTAATTCAGAACACATTTAAAGTTTTGCACGGAGGTGCTAAGTAAATGTGAGTAAACTCAGTCAGTCATTCAATCAAAAACGAAATAGGCAAAACCCACCATTGAAAAAAAGGAATTTTATTTTCGTAGACTGCTTGACACCATCACAAATCACAATTACCTGATGTGCATCTGCTGGTCGTCACAAAGATATTTTACTCTCGAGCGAAGTCATAAAAAGTTGTGAAGTGCACATCCTGTCCAATGTCCAAAGCCAAAGAAAAAAATGTGTTTCATAACTTCATAAAAAATATTGTGTATGAGGTAACACCTTCACGAAGAATTACATTGAGATAGGGATAGGAAGGTGTCCAAAAATCATCATGTGGTTATGTGGAGGAATGTTTGCTTTTAACAAGGATTTCATCAGCACAAAGATCTAATGAGTGGGTAAATAGTAATAAATCACAGGTGAATTTACCATTTTACGATGAGGGGACGTTCATGCAGCATGTTTTGAGGGGGTTCTCAGATTGCCCCGTCTTATTTGCGATTTGAGTAAAACTCAGATTCTGATGAAAATAAATGAATTTAAGATAATTATACTTTAATCATTTTGGAGAAATAAAAGCTATTACTCATATTATTTGTTTAACAAAAAGAAAAAGTTTTTGGATATTGTCCATGTGCCAAAAATTTTGTGAGAATTAAAATAAACCATTTAAGAGAAAAACCGTAAGTAAAAAAATATTTTCATTACGTTTGCGGCATTGAATATTTTACTTTCGTTATTTATCAATTAAAATAAGCACATTTTTAGGAAATTTTCGGCTAAAAATGAGATCTCTAGTCTTTTTTTGCACATAAGGCTAAAATGTAGGCATCCATAAAAGCGTAAAGAAAAAGCTGAAGTTGCTAGTGAACAAGCCCAATTTTTCTTTTAAAAAAGGGATGGGATGTAGTTTAAAAAAAATGGTTATATATGGTTCCCCATTTCCCGTGTATTTGTTTAAGTTCATTGACGAGTGTCCACTGAAATCAAAAGCCAACATTCAATGATGAGCTGCTAAGTGAGGGTGCTAACTGGCTGTAACTAACCTTCTAAAAACAGAGAGTCTCTCTGTCTNAAAATGGTTATATATGGTTCCCCATTTCCCGTGTATTTGTTTAAGTTCATTGACGAGTGTCCACTGAAATCAAAAGCCAACATTCAATGATGAGCTGCTAAGTGTGGGTGCTAACTGGCTGTAACTAACCTTCTAAAAACAGAGAGTCTCTCTGTCTCTCTCTCTCGATCAAATACCATTTTAAAAAAGGCTTGAATGAATGAACAATGGGTCTTTTAATATTTTTTGAATAACAATAGAATCTAAAATATTTTAACCACTACCTATTTTATTTGGAAGCCCCGAAGCCCACAGGCAGAAGAGCTCGAAAACCTGGCGTTGATCGGAAGCCGAGGCAGGCGTACAGCGCAAAGCAGTTGGAGAGACTTGAGACAGAATTCAAAGTATTTAAAAGAAAAAAAACAATACATTTAACTTTTCGGTCGGTTTTTAATTAACTTCAACTCAACAGCATTTAAATGCTTGCGTATGAACTCGCATCTGTATTCTAGCTTCACCGCAGCATTCGCTGCGGCAGCTTCGGTATTTTAAAAATTCTTCTTAAACTTTACGCGCGCCAAATTCAATTTTTAAAAATCTTTCGTTTCCTTTTATTTCAGCCAATTTCAGGTCCCTTCTTTCCTACACATCCCCACCCAATCTTTGCCAACATTCCGGGCCAGCCGTCTGCAACTCATCCAATGGAGTCGGAGGTCGTTTGCCAGGGTTACCTTGGTGGTTCTGATAAGATGCTGAGTAGTCCCTTCGACGAGACGAAGAAGTCGCAGTCGGGTGGTCATCAACATCATGGGCATGGAATATTCCATGGAAACAAGATCGGGGGTGGGAGTAGGAAGGAGTCGCAGTCGCAGAGCTCGGCTGAGCTGAGTCCAGGGAGCTCGACGAGTCCCCAGAGTCACCATAACAATCATGGAACAACCAGCCATTCACAAAAGTTGAGATATGAAGTCGAGAAATAAGAATAGCGAATTAAGTAATGATAAGATAAAGAAGATCTCATTTGCATACATACATATAAGTTCCTTACCTAAGCGTGTGCAATACTTGTACGAGGTAGAAAAGCTTTACAGAATTTTTTGTAGTTGTGTAATTTAAGCCATTTTTAGTTAAATAAATTACTATGCGTACATGTATTATTAACTCATCCTCAGTTAAGAGTTTAATCCTTATTCAGATACATTGTTTTCCCAAGAAAAATCTGAAGAAAAAACTTTTTCAGCTGAATAAAAAGTACTCGGGGCGAAGTGAGACAACATGTAAAGTACCTAAGTAGGTTTACTCTTTCAAGCAAAGACGGATTCACTCAAATCCATAAAAAGTACACATAATCCCGAAAACTTAAAATTGCCTATAGTTATTTCGTGAGTATTTTAGCTGATACCTCATCCCTTAAAAAACTTGTTCTGGACGTGATGCCAGAGACAATTGGGTAAAAAAAAGACGAAAGACAGAAAAAAGATAATTTAATTTTAAGCGTGATCCTCAAGCTTTGCATAAGAATCCATTTCATTCTCTTCTTTTCTTCGTCCTCGCTTCATTCCCTTAAAATAAAATAAGTAAAGATAAACACGTTGGGAGGCTTGTGATGATCATAGTCCTTTTACTTAAGTTAACCCTTTCAAGAACCTAAAATTGGAGCACCCTTGACCCAGAAGTAACTTCTGCTTAAATAGACTCGCTGAAGCTAAAGGAAAAATCCAATACTTGAACATGTCTAAAAGAAAATGGACTTGGATTTTTATTCCATTCATGTACAATGAATAGGGCTAAAATAAAAGAACCTGCATTTGAAGGCAAGAAGGTCCTGCGCAGAAGTAGATTTTGCATTTTAACTTAGACTTTTCCTTCAATTCTTTCAATGAAAGAAGCTGACTCGAGCTCATTTTCCTCATTCAAATATTTGTAGCCGTGCGAGCAACAAGCAACATTTTTATTAGCATTTTATCTCTACGCAGATAATTTAATTAGCATATTTTCATTTTCACTTCACATTTATCCGGCCAATGGATCAGCACGGCGGTAAAGTTTGAAAACGGTATTGCACGGTTTGTGTTGTCAAAGCAGTCGTCCTCGAGAACATTTCAAGAAGGGTAGTTTTTTTCAGCTCAGTTCGCCAAATGGAAGTTTTATCCCGTAGTCTTGGAGAGTTTCGGTGGAAACAGTTTAATTGTTCATCAGATTCTTCGAGTGATTTTGACCTTGGCGAAGATATGAGTTCCATTATCGATTCCGCGTCGAGGCTTCAACTCTGCCTTGGGCTGAAGGGCGGCTACGATGAGGTCGTCAGTCCGTTGGAAAGATTTCCTCTAGAGGTAATCCAAATACTTATTTAAATATTATGATTGAATCTTTGAGTCGCGGGTCAGGGTATTTATTATTGATTTTTGTTGTTATATTCAGATTTGGGGCATGATATTCCGTTACACGCGGAACGTGAAGGACCTGGCCAACTGCTACAACGCGACACCGCTGATGTACCAGGCCTTCTCGCCCGAGTATAAAGTGACGGTGCTCCTCCCTAAGGTCATTGAGGTGCTGGGGAAGCCGACGCCAAGAAAGATTTTGAAGCTGTGCAAAACTGGGTACTTATTTATAAAAATTAAAACTTGCAAGACAAAACGGAACGCCTACATGTCATTCTAAAAGCTAAATAATTTAAATATTTGTTGTCTCCAGGAAAACGTCAATAACCCCTGTAGACTCCGGCTACTTGTCGAAAGACGACATCATTAAGCTCCGCCTCATCTCCGTCGAGTGGAACTCAATTGTGTGTAGGTTCATCGCCTCATTTTAAATATTTGTTTTCCCCAGGAAAACGTCAATAACCCCTGTAGACTCCGGCTACTTGTCGAAAGACGACATCATTAAGCTCCGCCTCATCTCCGTCGAGTGGAACTCAATTGTGTGTAGGTTTATCGCCTCACACTCATCCCAGTACCGGCTGGAAGACAGACCCCGACTCGAATACAGTCTCGTTGGTGACACTGCCACTGACTTCCATCTGAAGAAGCGTTACGAGTACTGCCCCTTCCGGAGCCGCTTCATTTATCCCGACTCTCCCTCCAACAACTCCTTCACAACTCGTCGTATCCTCATCAAGGAGCCAATCCTTCCATAAGAACGGCCTAATGCGCAGGTACTGGGACGAAGTGTGCTACATTCTCGAGCAGAATGGCTCCAACATCTGGCACTGCGAGGTTATCTTCACCGAGCCAAATGTCGTAGAGATGCAGTACAACCGTCTTGTCAAGATCCTCAAGCTGATGACGAATTTGAGGACGCTGGAATTAAGAAACGCGGCGCCTGACCAGCAGGAGTGTCACAAGAACCGGGCCTTCTCCAAAGAGTGCCCAAAGATGAAGGACCTGATCGTCCTGAAGGTTGACAATATCTCCCACTTGATCTTCAATGAGATCGTTAGACGGAACCAAGACCTACCTAAACTCAGTATTGAGCATACACGGGCTCTGCTGCAGGTCCGGGAGGATTGACCTCTCGCCCCTCAACTGCTTATCAGAACTTGCCATCTCTATGTACAGTAGGGACCATATCAAGATCCTCGAGGAGATCCCCACAGGCCAGTGGCCACTTCGGAGCTTGTCCCTCCACTTTGAGAATGAGATTGACCTCGTCGGCCTTGAAAAGTGGCTTCGGTGGGTCCGCATTTTCCTCTGCCCTGGAGAAGTTCAAGGAGACCCTGGACACGCTCAAGTTGAAGCTACCAAAGGCCATGTCCTGTGAAGACAGGAATACAGTCCTGAGGGAGAGTCCCAAGTGGCGTCTCAACTTGCCGCGTGTGAAGACGCTGAGGCTCGTGCTGCCGAATGCGACCTCCATTGACTTCATCCTAGGGATGAGGAAGATTGAGAACTTCAAGGTTCTGGTAGACCACTGCGACAACGATCTGGAGGGGGATGAGGTGGGCCAGGAGAAAATTAAGTTTTATGGGTATTATGACAGGATGCACGAGTCCAACTTGTTTGACCTCTTTAAGGGCCTGAAGGGAGACCTGGATGTTGGGGTGAGGAGGACAGAGAAATCGCTCAATGTCTACTTTAGGGATGACTTTAAAGTTTATAGTTATATTCGTAGGAAGATGATTAGCATGAATGGGTATTACTTCATTTAGATAAAAAATTGAATGATGCGGTAAAATTAACGATAGAATTGTTTAGATAATAGTAGTTTAGTTAGGTTTAGGTCAGGGTATGTCTCATTGAGACAAAAAATGTTGTTACAGTCGTAGTTTTTAGTTAATTATAGTTCTTAGTACATGTCATGTCATGTAAATTGTAAATATAGCACAGTAATTAATTAAATGTTGCAACGTGTTTTGTAGTTGTGATTGTGATCGGAGTTATGTATATAGTTTTTTAAAAAGAATATTGTTAGAGAAGTAGAAGTGCGGCTGATTACTTAAATTGTTAAATTATTAGTGGTTAGCAAGAGAATAATTAAATAAAATTGTGTCTACCGTATTACATAAATTCCAGCGAGCTACATAAATCTAATTGATGGTATTTTCATTTTCTAAAAACTCAAAACAAGTTTTCGTCATTCCTTGTTTGGCCTAGGTATGACCAAAATATCATTAAATACTAAAGATAACGATTGAGAAAATCCAATATTTGTTCTAATTTACTTTTAAATTGAAAGTTGGGCTCGGTAAACAAACTAAATTACCTTTGCGTAAAATAATATTCTGCGGATTTTGACTTCTGTTAGGTTAAACTATGGTCTATATTGATAAGTTATTAATAAATAACTATTTCAGTTAATTATCTCAAGAGATTGCCCTTCCCCCAAAATTATGCAATATGACGTCCGTAGCTCCTTTGCATTTTCCCATGAAATTTCAAACTGAATATAACATCTCACACATTTTAAAAACACATACTATACACGACGTTAACGGCCACGAACCATTCATTAAACGATGTCATGCTTCATAACTTCAAAAAATCTAACTCCATGCCCATCATTTTCTCCGTTTCCGCTAATTTGGCCAAAAGCTATTTAAATAAGCTCCAATCGGACTTTCGAACAAATGTTATAAAGCCAATACTGCGTCAGCTACGCACTAATATTTCCTCACTTTCACCAACTTTCTCCAAGTCAAATGTTTATCTATGTAAATATACATAGGTATTTTTACATATAAATTCCTTTAAATTAAAATTAAATTGGAAAAAATCTTCTGGACTATTCCTATCGTCATTTCCTCTTCAGAACCTGAGAACAGTAGTTCACATCGAAATCACAATGATAAGCGAACGGTGCTTCAGAGTGTTCAACCACCTTTTTGCCTGGATCAGCCTGATTGGCGCGATCCCGTTCACCTGGGATCCAGTCCAGCGCCAGTTCCATTACTCAGGAAGGAACCGGACCCTGGTCAGGTACCACACTGGGCTCATCTTCATCTCCATTGTGGCGTATGTGGCGAACGCCATAAGGTACCGGCTGCTGGACGACATTGAGAACTTCAACTTGGTGTATGCCGTCACCTGTTCAGACGCTGATGGTCTTCCAGATCTTTTTGTGGTTCGTCTTTCTCGAGGATGACACGCTCGTCTTCACCAACTACTCTTTCAACATGCTCAGACATTTGAATGGTGAGCAAGTTATAGCTTCATTATAATTTTGATTGTTTCTTGAGGGTAAATGTTAAATGGGGATGGAAGCGATTTTTTACATATGTACCACACGTATGTAAGTATTTTTTCTGAACCCCCAGAGAGGAAATACAGAGTCTCAGTTCGCCCCTTGTTTATTTCTTTAACTCATTTTTTGCTTTTCGTCTATTCGTTTTGTCAAAACTTTTAATGAAACCTTTAATGAAATCCTTGTATTTTCAAGAAAATCATTAAATCTTCATCTCTCCAAGCGTTCTTTCGCGTCCACATTTTCACAATCCCAATTATTAAAAAAAAAGTCGTTCCGCTTTTCTTTATACATTCCTTAAAGTTCTTTCAAATTTTGAAAAAAAATCTTTAAAAATGGACATTCACCAATTTTTTTCTTTGAAACGTCTCAATTGAAACAAATTATTATAACATTAGCCAAAAATCCTTCAAATACTTAATTTTACAATAATAATACATTATTTTGCCCTGACAGCCCTTTCAATTATTTTTTTCAAAAACCCTAACGGAAATATAAGCAATAAATTCCATCCAGGCATTTTGCAAAATCCCAATTTAGGGACACACCTCAATTCACTTTTTTAAAAAACATTCTTCAAACAAAGCTTGTCTTCTACAAAACAAAACCTTTATTAGTACATATTCATGACCTGACCTTTCCCCTCTTCCAGTGGAGTTCATGCCCGACCACAACCCCGACAAGAGCAAGCTGACCCTCCTCATCGAGCTCGTCGCCCTCTGGCTCCTCCTCAACTTCGTCTTCTTCGCCCTCATCTCGGTTGTGGGCCTTTGCCTCCACCCGCACTCTGCCTTCACCACGGGCAACGTGATCCCCCCTGACGTCCCCCTCCTCCTGAAGCTGGTGCCGTGCTACCTCTTCCCCTCGTATGTCATCATCATGCTGTTGACGAACGCCTACATCATCTCCCTCACCTGCTACCTGTATGGCGTCCTCTATGTGCCCTTCGTCGTCATGGAGCTGCGCCTCGACAGGAAAAAGTACAGATCCATCCCCGCGCTCCGAAGGCCCCCCGCCCTTATGCTGACCTACAGGGCAATCCAGGTCTTCCAGCAGGAGGTGAACACGTTGATGGGCTTCTTCATCGTGCCGACGCAGACATTGGTGGGCCAGCTGACGGTCGTCTCCGCCTTCACGATTGTTAAGAGGGGCAGGGAGATGCAGGGCACGAGTGTCGCCTTGCTGCTGGGTTGGACGCTGAGCGCGATTCAGTTCTGGTGCTTCATCTTGTTGATGGGAGGATATCTCCACTTCTATGGGGTCAAGATCCTGAGGTCGTGGAAGTACCATGAGTGGGAGAAAAAGGATAAGAAGCTGATGAGCAAGTTTAGGAAGAGTTGTATGCCCCTGCAGATCCAGTTCGGGAAGGCGTACACGATCAAGAGGCTGACCGTGCTGAAGTTCATCAGGGCTGTGAGTAGGGGCATTCTCAGGGCGCTGTTGACCTTGTAAAAAAAATCAATGGATTTTGTGGTTCATGACTTATGATGTTGGCTGAAGGAAGTTTGGCTCGAGTTGCCCCGTGTTTATGTAATGTGATCGATGGAATTTTCGATGGATGACCAATTTTTGGATCAAAATATAAATCCGTAATTGAATTGAAATGAACTCAATATCAATGAGCTGATGTAAAAATTAAAATTGAATTGGCTAAAATAATGGTAGATTTAAGTACACAAGTTAAGCACGTTTGATATTTTCCACATTTCATTTTTTTTAAAATAAAATTGCCTTTAAAAAACTGAGTTGATGCGAGCAGTATACAGTGAGTCTCACAGTGCCCCAAGCCTCGTCCAAGAGATTTTAGCTAAACTTTCCTTACAATTTGTAGTTGATGATGTCATAAATAAAAATATCTGCATCTAAAAGAGGAACCGGATAAAAGGCTTCACAGACTCACAGATAATTTTTTAAATAATTGATGGTTAGCACTAGATGCTTGGTAGTCATTATGTTATTTTGTCACAGTCATCATTAGTCCACATCAAATTCCATATTTTTTTAAGGATAGAAGCAGTTTGTACAGTTGACAAAGTCGGCCGACCGGCTCCTGAAAGCAGAGTATGAAAAGCACCATGCTTCGTTCAGACAAAGCTCTTAAAACATTATCATCGTCATCATCAGCCACCTCCAAACAGCTGAAATATTACATGTGGAACAGTGACAGAGAGCAAAAAACATCTCAAAATGTACCCAACTAAAACATCTCTCTGACGACGTAAATATTTGGACAAAAAACAAGTTCAGAAAAGTTGATGGTTAGTTTGCTAATTCCGCCTAGTTTTGTGTGAGCCTTCCTGTTCCTCAAACTCAAATACTGGTGATGGTGACAAGCCTTGACATAGGGATAATTACTTGTGCTGCGGTTCGTGACCTTTTCCCTCTGCCTCGTTAGTAAATATCAGTGGCCACCCAGTCATATTAGAGAAGTTAAAGTGTGTTCATCTTCCATTTTATTTAATTCGTGTGTTTGCATAATTTTCAGACTAGTCTACAACGGGGCTACTGATAACGATGGACACCTACCCAACTTCAGAATTGCAGACGCTGTGTGAATCTCGACGCACAGAGCTGAAACTGAAGACAAAGAATCTTATCAATGAAAGGAAAGGTTTAATGTTAGAGGAAGGACCCAAGTCCACCGGCTCCCAGGAAGAGTCGCGAATACCTGCGCTGACCCTCATACCTGAGATTGGCGTTAGTTTATTGATTTGCAACCGCTTCATTTTTAAAGATATGTTTACTGTGAATTAAATGATGACATTTTTATAAGACGAATTAAGTTTGGTTCTCATTAAAAATGCGCGCTTTTAATTAAATGCATGGTCTGGGAGAAAATATTAGGCTACTTGAGCGACCCGGAAGACATTCTCAACGCCTATTATGTGTGTGACGCCTTCCGCCAAGTCCTGGAAAAGGAGAGAATCCTCGCCCTGCTTCAAAAGGTAACACTTCAATACCAATTTTAAATTAATTATCCATCATTTTGGGTCTAGTCAGATTTTAAAATCATTTTATTTTTCTTAGGCTCTGGCCGTTATAAATCAACGCGGTTATCTGTCCACTCGGAACAATACCAACTCCATCCTGAACCTCCGCAAAATCTCGACCTGTGTCAAAGACGCCGTCGAACTAGTCTATTTCCAAAAACGTTTCCTCGCCCCTCACTGGCACCTGACCTACAGCAGTACCTCCAATCAAAATCCAATCATGAACCTAAACAGGGCCAACGAGGTCATCCTATCACTGCCTCCGAGTTGGACCCTCTTCACCCGAGAAGTGACCATCTCCGACCCCTTCGCCGTGAACGAGGTGACCCTCACCCAGTTCTACTCTGAAATTAGCCGCCTCCTTGTCCTCACAGGGGAATCAGTCTGGGCCCTGAACTACTACACCCGCAGGCCCTTCCACATCGCCTACCGACGCCTACAAGAATGGATAGGTTATCTCCCGAACCTTAAATCGTTGATGGTGAAGAATCTCAGAGGCTTCAATGAAGACGACGCCTATATCGACGATGACATGCGACGGGAGAATGCCCTGCTTACGGTCGAGGTGGCCGTCAGGCCCCTCCCTTTTATCGGGAGCCTGGAGCACCTCGAAGTCTACGACATGCCGGCGTCTTTCGCCTCCGCTATTTTGAGGAGCTGTGTACCGTGGGCGCATAAAGAGCCTATTCCTGTCGGAGGTGAATTTCGAACTGAGTCGTGTGATTGAAGACCTGGTTCTGGACAGGTTCGGGGTGACCAAGTGCCAGTATTTTACCTTGAATTTTGTCATCCGATCGAAGTACACTTGGCCAGTGAGGAAGATGTCCCTGGAATATTTGCAGAGGGGGGCCTTGGGTTTCAGTGTGGGTGCGGTGAGGGGCTTTCTGAGTCGGTTTGGGGAGACCCTGGAAGAGCTGCGGGTGAGTCTGGTAATGACTGATGATATTATTGATGGGTCGGCTTCCGCTTTGAATACTACCAAGTATTTGGAACTGCCCAAGGTGAAGAGGTTGGAGTGGAGGCTGCCTTCAGCCGAAGCCAAGGATATCAACTCCGTTTTGCCGATGAAGGCGCTGGAACATTTAGAGTTTGAGTTTGACTTCGACGATTGTGATTGTGGCTCTGACGCCGACTCTGAGGGGAGTGAAGAAGTACAGTTGATTAGTTGTCTGGAGAGGTTTCATGAGTCTCATTTAAGTATTTGGGAGTTTTTTCCGGCATTGAGGGTTGTCAAGTTCGTGGATTTGGGGGGTGCTGAGAGGAGAAAGCTTAAGAGAGGAGAGCTTTAGGCTTTAAAAAGTTTAATTTGAATCTTTTTGTTGCGGAGTATGTGTATCTTAATTCTTTACAATTAAATATCTAGGTTAGAAAAGTAGAGTTTTTTCGAACTCTCGAAGTTTTTAATTGTGAAAGATTTTATGACAATGTGATATGATTTTTTAGTCATGATATGATATCGCTTGCTGTTATCAGTTTTTGCACTAAATGAAGTGTTGCTTTAAAAAAAGTGGTGAACCAGAAGGACGTATAGTATGTATTAAAAAAGAAATTACGATTTTTAATAATTAATTGAATCTTTTGTACACGGTTACTCGCTTCCCGGAACACTTGCGTTTCCATGTTTGCATTAAAATATTTAAAGTATTGATTTTTATCATGTTTTGTCCATGTGCATTGTGCATCATGGGAACACTTGCATTCGCAGGCGTTATCATCATGTAACGATTTTTATTTAAAACTCCATCAACGAAAGCGATCGATGGGGCCAAAACTCGCTAAATGGCTGGCTTTATTGTTCATGAGCAACTTTCAATGTCAAATGAAAGATACATATAAATAATTAATAATTTACTACTGGTTCTCTGCGGATGGTGTTTTTAATTATCAGTTAAATAAACAATATATGTAACCTAAATATACGTGTGCCGACGCGAGCAGAAAAACAATCACTTCGCATTTTTTTTGTAGGACGACAAAATTATTATTGAATGGGGTTGACTGAACTTATTCCAATCGTCTTATTGTTATGAATCTGAAATTTTGAGACGCAGTTGTTTAAATTAAGTTTTCATGCATCTATATATTTTAACAAGAATAATGTACGGAGCTGAACTAACATTTTGAAAAAAAATAGCAAAATAAACGCCGCACTCCCTGGTTCAATAATTTAATACGTAATTTTTTAAAAATCAATGACTCCTTTTTGGATGAAATATATTTAAAATCATTTCTCTGTGGTTAAGTCAATACTTATACCTACTTACAATTAGTGACTTTGTGTTTGTCTTGACGCAATAAAGGAGTGTATTTTGTGATATTTATTTTCCAGTTAAATGGCCTGCATGTACGTAGTTATTTTTATGAACTACGCATACAATATTGCCTGAACGAGGGCTTGTATTTAAGAGATAGTGCATTATTTACATACATTCACAGAATGTTGGCAAATCTACGTAAGTATTATAATTGGGGTGAGACCTTACACGGAACTTAATTATTTTCAGTTTTTGTGGGCTTCATTTACAACTAGGTAAATCATAAAAATTCCAGGAGAACGTTCAAGCTTTCTTCAAACTCGTTTACGATTCTAAATTGGCACATCGCGATCACACATCACCATTATACATATATCATATTACGATGGGGACATTTTTTAATGAAAAAAAATACGGTTTACGAGATAATTGGAAAAACACGAAACGAAAAAAAGTCAATCGGGCAACAAAATCAAGTCTTGTACACACCTATGGCAATGAGACGTTGTAAATAAGTTACATCACCACATGCATTTTACCAACAAAGGATTGAGCGTCCTCACTCAATATGTAATAGTCATTCAGTTTAAAAATTCCGACGGCTAAAATCATCTTCACAAAGGGAGGAGTTGATACTGCAATTTCATAGAAACCTTTCCAAGTATGATTTCAGAGTCTCATAGAAAATTCGTGCTTTTGATTGATGATAACACCTTTCGGACTATCGAACATGGGTGACGAAACGTCAGTCGTCACTGACAACTGACGACCCTTTTTTCCATCCCCTGATTTTTTTCGTTCCCCTGGTCTTGGAAAACGAAATGAAAAAATCTCACAGTACCCCGTTTCCCGGATTTGGATTTATTGACGAAATAATTATTTTCCGAGTAGTACGATGATTCCGTGAACATATTTAAACCAAACGAGTTATTTGACGTGCCAAAAAAAGGATATATGTATATTTAATTTTGGCGATTTAAAGGAATTTTGGAAAGAAATTCATAAAATTAAGACTTTTTTTAAAGAACTAAAAAAGGGCATTTTTAACCATTTTTGCATACATTTCCTAAGCCTTTTCAATTGTAAAATAGTTGTCCTTTTCTGACATGTCAAACGACCCGATTAGTTAAAACATATGTCAGAAATCATATTACTAAGAAATTAATTCGGAAACAAGTCGAATTACGGAAAAAGGGGTGATGTGAGATTTTTTGTCATCTTGTTTCCGCGACCACTTATGATGGGAAACAATCTTTTTAATGGAAATAATCAACTGAAAAAATGAAGGGTATCCCGAAAGGTGCTGTGATCACAATTGAACCTTATTTCATCATTTCTACTCCCTTCTTTTTATTGAAACCAGACCGTAACGATGAAAATCCTGAACGGCAAGCTGCCCTTCACCCAAACCAAAGATGACCTAAAACTAACCCTGTACTGCACCTCCCTGGTCTCCCTAACCGACCGCCTCTTCAAGTTCCTGTGCCCTCCAGTCTTGGAATGGAACTCGAAATCGGATCGCTTCTTCTCTTCGGGATGGCGTCACCTAAAATACTTGAGATATCACATAAGCCTATTCTTTTTATTTGGTGTGATTTCAGTTGGGTCATGCGCCTTCACAATCTTTTTCCAAGATAATTTTTCCTTGGAAAAAGTCG
>JAHZMY010002143.1:0-11023 GCA_027743915.1 Seira sanloemensis | reverse complement strand
CCTTGGACCACCGTTATAGCGAGCTTCGACTGTATATTCAAGTTTTATCAAATTCCTTGCATCCTTGGGAAATGAAGGGTGGTAAGAAAGCTATTGCAATGAATCATTCATTTCCTCCCTCTTCGCAAAATGACGATTTACAGCAAGTATATAAATTGATTTGGTTAAATTTATTATTAAATCAGATGAATGATTCATAATCATTTAAAAATAGCACATACCGCAGCTATGCATAATAGTACAACTATGCACAAGAATAATGCACAATAATAAGTAACACAAGAATAATGTTATGCAAATTTTTCTAAAGTTATGATTTTGTTTCTTGTAATTCACATTCTAATTAATAACAAGCCACATCACGTGGCAGAAAATGGAATATACTTCACTAAATGCAACATATTTCACAAATTTCTCTTCCTCTAATATATTTGCATCTGCAGCCACTGTCCCATGGCACTTGACGGTACGGACGTTCCCGGTCTTCGGGGCAATCTGAACTGTCGATACAAATCGCATCTCGGACGCCGATTGACCAATCTGGACATGACCATTTACGTCCTAGATATACAGAAGAGAAAGTTAATTATTTGTTAATGTATTTTTGCAAATAAGATTTCAGCTTAGCTGAAAAAATTGGATATTGTACTTAAATCAAGGTTTTCATTTTGTACAAAAATCTCACCATAATTTTTTCTTAGAGGAACCCTTTTGGCAAATATCATCAGGCACAGGCATACAACCACAATCAAAATTTGGGAAGTTGACTTCATAATACGCCTTATAAAATTATGAAGGTATATTATCACTACCAGGGCATCTACGAGATAGTTTTTAGACATCTTTTTTGAAATGGCATATAAAAGTTATCCTGCAGATTTGCGTGCTATATTCGAGAAAGTAATTTTGTCCAGTAAAAAGTTATCTTATGAATGCTAATCTGTAAATGCCCTGGTAGTGATAAATTTACCCGAAAATGAAGTCACAAATTACTTTTGGTTTAAGATTGATTTGAAAAAGTGAGATGATTTTAAGATTTACAATTTAGGTATGATTTTTAGACTCAAATGATTTTGTATGTGGTGCAGAAACAGAAAGTTGATTTTATCGTTTGTTTGTTGAGATGAGTGAAGCTCATAACTAGAATTAAATATGGAGTGAAGGGTAGACGCTGGCTTCCACATAAATTCAAGTGATAATTCATAAGTGAATATAAACAGGGAACATACATAAAGGGATATTGAATAGGGGTAAAGACATGGTTGCGATATCTATTATTTAGCTTTCATTAAACTTATAAAGACAAAATTACGTCATTCTTCGTATTTACATTTGGAGCATTGATCAATTTATTTATTCCATCGCAATGGTAGAAAAAATTGTCGAATTACATATGGATATTGGAGAAACGCTCAAGAAATGAGTCTACTCGATTTGACATTTAACATAACATTCAAACAAAATGAGCACGAGTACGGGTGAAATAGCATTGAATTAAGATGAATTTCGTAAGTATTCATAAGCTTTCATAGATGATGATGTGATGACACAAACGTCCATGAATGGTTAGCATAGCCAATTCGGCAGTTTTTTTTATAGCAGACTCCAAATTCATGATATTTCACTCGAGAAAAGATTTAACAGCAGCAAGGAACAATTTCTTGAAGTCTTGGGGAATGACTAGGGGCAAGAAAGCTACTGCCTTTCCTGTGAATCATTCATTTCCCCTCTCTCTCTCTCTTTTGACAAAAATGGATATTTTTAGCATATGAAATTAAGTACAATAATTTTATTTGCCACAAAACGCATGATTGTAGAAAATATCAGTTGAAACTTTTTGATAGTATTCCGATAGAAATTTAATTAGCACATCGCATGAAAGAAGTCTTATAATACCTAGCATTAAAAATAAGCATCCAATCATTTACGTCGCATTTTTATGAACTGCCAGCCAACATATGCATTTTTCATAATTAATCTTTTAGATACTTACTAACTTGAAAGCATCGAACCGACCTTTGCACAATACCTGCTTTTACAAATTTAAAATACATACATTAGTCACTAATGTTGAGATTTATTTAATCCATACAAATAAAAATAAATACGACTTTCTTGACATGCTTGTCATTTCATATTACCAAAAAGTTTGATTTTTTGACAATTTAATGTTGATGTTTACTAAACAAATTATTATATGTCTAACAAGTTTCGGTTGAAACTACAATTTAATTGTAATTTATTTAATTGTGCTCTTCATTTCTCGAGTAGGCTTTCTGACATCAATTTCTTTACGAATTAGGCATAGATATTTTTAAATCCTATTCCCGAGCAATGGGGCATTATGCAAAAGCTTTCTTCTCTCACCATCTCCGAATCCGAATGTGTAGTGTGTAGAATCCGTTTTGGATCGTAATTTGAGATTCTCAAATGCAGCATATTTGACACTCCCGCTCTCCATTAATCTCCGCGCAACGACATCCAGTTTTCCAAAATACGGGTCGCCATGGGTGGATTACCACCCGATGGGCAACGTCCCCAAACACACATCGCCTCTCGAACTTCAAGTCGTTGATCCTGGCAGGAAAGCGGTGTCTTAAACAGCGTTTCACGTAATCTTAGTTCATTTTAATGTGGAAATTGTTGGATATTATTATGATGGAGAGTTAAAATAGACTAATCTTACTCACCACTGGCAAAACGGCGCAAGTCTGCCAGACCAGTATAAGATCAAAAGTCCGGATAAGATTCACAGATATGGCCATTTTAGATCCTTTTAGACCAACTTTTCACTGTAATGGAAAATATGTATCGACTGACTTCCAAATGAAATTGGATAATGAAGTTTATAAAACTTTGCGTCTTATTGAATTGTGAAGTTTTAATCAAAAAATGCTTTTCAATTCAAATCGGCAATTACTTGACCAAAAAAATCCGTCATTTCTATTGCAGAAAGTAGGTCAAAAAAATATCACTATTCGGATTTACATGATTGAATATTTAGTTCTGCGTATCTAATTACCTAATTGATGCACTTCTAAACACAAAACGGCCAACTTCACCTTGTTCTAAAATTTGTTTTGGCTGAAGCTATCTGTGTGAATATATTTGACTCCAAGAAAACTGATGAAAGTTGGCAGTGAGATGCTGAGTGACTGTGGAGCAGAAGGCAGGATGTGATAAGGATAATAATGATAATCGACCTGAATAAATATGCGATTTGGTCTCAATTTTTATCTGTATGTAATCCAGAATGTTAAAAAAATCAAAAATTCGCGAAGGAGAGTTTTAGTGTATGTTTTGAAATTCGAGAGCAGCTAAATTTATATTCATTGTCAAAAATTGCACACAACAAAAAAGATTTACACCGCCGCTACATACATAGAATTAGAAAATTTAAGTTTAATTCACATTTTTATGAAAAGATTCTAGTCATTATGAGAAGATATTGTTGGAAGCAAAATAATCCAACATCTAAATGCAACAGGTTTCGCAAATTCTCCTCCCCTTAATCTCCTTGCACCTGCATCCACTTGCCCAAAAGACTGGACGGTATGGAGGATCGGCTCCTTCGGGGCAATCTGGAGAATCGATACAAAGCGCCTCCCGTATATCCAGTCTCTTATCTTCGCATGCCCGTTTGTGCCCTAAAAGGTGGAGATCAAATACTGTTTACGATATTACAAAAGACATTTGACGAATTTCACTTAAAAATTACCATCAGAATTTGTCTGTGGAATCCTATTTGCAATTGTTATCATGGAGCACTGGCAAATAAGCACAGCAAATATTACGGAAGTCGACTTCATGATGCGCCTTTCTAAAAAATTAATGAAGTCAAACATGTACTTTGGCTTCATGGATGTAAATTGTCAAAAGTTGAGTAGATGAAAGTGCTGACATTTAAAACTTTTAACCTTTAGTTTAAATTAAATTTTTATTGAAATTTTTATCGAGCTACAGAATGAAATCTCATCGGATCAAAAATATCGTTCGTAGACAAAAACAAAATTTCAACGCTTGGTTGCAGAGCAGAATAAAAAAACACGATAATGCACTGGTGAATGAGGAATATCTAAAAATAAGGATGTATGCGGACAAAGACATCGTTTTGACACTGAATTGAGTTTTTCCTTCTTATAAATTCAAAATTACGTCATTTTCTGTTTATTTGAACATTTTCGAGTTTACTCATTTCCACTAACATTAAGAATTAAAACGAATGATCGAATTTCGTGGAAATTGGAGAAATTCTTTAAAACATGCTCGACGTGACATTTGGATTTTTTAAAAAGATTATATGCATCTTTATCGTAATCATTTGAGCATCCTACTCGTTTTATGTACATATATGATGACTACAATATTACAGCAAGAATGAAGAAGTCGAAATGAAGAAGCACAATTGGTAGACTTCATGAATGACGATGAATTTTTACGAGCACTCAAAAGCCTTCATAGGTAATGATTCATGAACGCCTATAAATGCCTGATCGGAGCGAACTTGACGGTTTTATTTTAAACAAACGACATTTCACAGTGAAATAGTTTTAGATACCAGCAGCAAAAGTAATTTCTTATTTCAATTTTGGAACCTGGAAAGAAAACTGTTGATTATCAAATGCAGAAACCCAGATTCTTAATATTTTAGCAGTATTTTTTAAATTACAAGAGCAAGAGAAATGCTTGAAAGTAATCTGTCTTTTAAATTAATTGTTCATGTTACCAAAAATGTTTTGTTCTTTTTAGGTTTAGTAGCATACATCATCAAATATCAAATTAAAAACTCGTATTTGTCCACACCATCATTTACAAAAAATATAGAGATCTGATATCTCTAAAATGAAACTGCATATGAATTATTTATCTTATCAAACCCAAATATGACGCAACCAACTCGACATTATCATGAAACTCTATTTGTACGATAAATGTTCATGAAAGTAAAATGAGAATAGAATGAACTCTCGGGAAATGGACAAGGAATTGTAAATTATCAGTCATACACCCAAGTCGAATCAAAACTAAAATTGACACTTTTCTGTTTTTCTCCGTATTTTTTATTCCTTTAAGGTACAAATTCTTTATGATAAAAGTCAAAACCAATCTTTTTTGAACATGTTTAGTAAAAGTGTCTGGAAAGCGTTAATTTCAAGAAAGCATTTACTTTTGTATTACTTCCTAATCACTTTCATCCTTCAATCGGGGTATTGCGCAAACATTTTATTCTTCCACCATGTCTCTCACCTACAGCCATCGTGTTCAAACATATCCATTGGCCAACGCTCTCGCTGAGCGTCATCATAACGTCACCTACATATCGCCATACCACCCCCGAGGTCTTCTCGTGAACCCCAAGATTACTGAAATCGTTCCAGAAAGATTCGCCAAAAAATCGGAGGAATTCTTCAGTAAAGACTTCAACATCAATCTTCGCGTTCAGAAACTTCTTCCTCGAAATGTGTTTGGTTTCTACCCGACAGGCGTGGCAGCCTGTGAAATCCTACTCACCAGCCCGGAGCTTCACGCTTATCTGGAGACCACAGAAAAACTGGATCTGGTCATCATGGATAACTGCATGAGCGACTGCGCGCATGCCATCATTTATAAGTACAAGGCAAAATTCATCATCTTCAACACGATCACAATGATTCCCAGTGAACACGACACGTATGGCGTGGCTCCGGAGAGTGGGTCCATTCCAGAGATGGAGATTGACTCACCCCCGCCTCCAATGACTCTACCGCAGAGGGCTTTCAACTTCCTCATTTCCATGCACACGAGATACGTTCATTACAACTACGTCAGGGAAATTGATCAGCTCATTAGGAAGCACATGGGGTATCATGATATGCCCTTCCTGGATGACCTCATGCGGAACACGAGCTTAGTTTTGTACACGGGCGACATTGTCACGGACTATGTGAGATCTCATCCTCCGCTCTATGTGAATGTTGGAGGCTTGTATTGCAAGCCGGGAAGGCCGGATAAACTTCCGTCAGAGTTGAAGGAGTTTATTGACAAAGGAAATGGATTCGTGTTTATCAGCTTAGGATCTGCTGTGGTATCCTCAAATTTGCCACAGGAGATCAAGGATGTCTTTTTTGACGCGTTCGAGTCTTTTCCGGAGATACAGTTTTTGTGGAAATGGGATGGACCTCCGCCGGAGAGGAAACCGAAAAACTTGTATTTAGACAAGTGGTTCCCTCAACTGGACATTTTGGGTATATACATAATGTAGATGATACCTTTGCTAAATTTTTATGTTAACTGTTTGTTGATTTCTTGATTCCAAAAGCACATCCGAAAATTAAAGCGTTTGTCACCCAATCGGGTAGACCAAGTATGCTTGAAAGCGTGTGCAACGAGGTGCCCATGATAGCGTTCCCTGTTCTCGGAGATCAAGATGCAAATGCCTTCAGAATGCAGCAAATGGGTGGTAACGTGGTGCTGGAACTGGGCACTGTGACGCTTGCCCAGTTTAAAAGTGCGTTGATCAAAGTTGCCTTCGGCTCCGAGTAAGATTTTTTAAAAGAAATTAATCTAGGCGCACCCAATGAAATCATAATATTCCATATTCATAATAATACATTCCGAATATTCCAATTAAGAATAAAGGAAAGAATGATTGAGCTCCGGAAGATTCTTGAGGACCGTCCACTACCCGCTCTTCCTTCAACCAGTTCTGGTTCCAAAGACGACATTTAGACGTTTGCCTATTCCTTTTCACCATAATTAGCCTAATTTTAGCTTTTCTCATTTTCATCATTACCAAAGTGTTCAAAACAATTTTAAAATTCATAAGGCACACTTCAGTACGTAGTTTGAAAGATAAAAAGACGCTCTAGTTTAAAAAAATGTCTTGGTTAAGAATATTCCAGTTTATTCATCTCATCGGCTATCATCATGTCTAAAATCTTGTAGTAAATGAGACTATGCGCCTCCTTCGCGTAGGTGAAGTCGACATGCGTGAACATGTCATCCTCCACCAAAATCACTTCTTTCAAGTTGGGCAGTTGTTTTGCAGACTTCATAATATCCGTGGGGGTTGCAAAGATGTCATTCTCTGAGTGAAAGTAGACGACGGGGGCGACAACTTTCGACAAGTTATATTCTGGCGGGGTGGTCTGTCCATTGTACAAAAGTCCGTTTGTCGCATAGCCGTAGTCATACTTTTGAAATCTGTCTGATCTCATGATCTGCAGGAAGTGGATGATGGTTTTGCTGGAGACGATGTCGGGCGTATGAGAAGCAATTACGGCAGTTTGACTCTAAATGATTACAACAATTATCATTACTCACAATTTAAAAAAAATTACTATAAATAATTTTACGAATTTAAGAATTACTCACGGAATTCATTTGTTTCGGGTTGTATCCGGCAATAAAGAAGAAGAAATTGTCACAAAGAGGCTCCACCGACGAACATCCATAACCTAGGATATTGAGCCACGTCCTAAAAATCTCCGGGATGAATCTCGAGTGTCCCATGAGGTCAATCAACCCCCCGTAGATGCCACTCAGCTTCGCAAACATCCAATATCTCGAGTTTGTAATGTACAGAGCAGGGGCCAATGCAAAAATCTTTTTAATCTTCTGATTGTACTCTGGTCTCTCCGAGAGGGCAATGAACACCTGAGTGCATCCCATACTGTGCCCCACGTAGTACAGGTCAGGCTGGCGTGTCACGTTCAAAATGTAGTCGATCCAGTGGGGCAAATCAATCGTGCCCATGTCATGCAGGGAGTAGTCCCAATACTCTGAGTCGCTGTCCGTCAAAGAGGTGTGCCCGCTGGAGTAGCTATTTCCTCGAGCGTTCAGGAGCCACACGTCGAAGCCAGAGTCGGCTAAAATGTAGCCCAGGGCTTTTTCGGGCGTGTTCATTAGCCAGTCGGAGCTGGTGCAGAGGAGGGCATGTGCTAAAATCACAGGTCGTCTTGAACTACCGGAAAGCTTCTTTGGATGATGACTTGAAGACACTTGTCTTTGTCTGCCGTGGGGAATGCGGTGGGCGACGAGGATAAACCCGTCCTTCGTGGTTATCCTGTGTTCCTCGACGGCGAACCCGTTTTTAATTAGAAGGTCTGGCTGCAAAACAAAAAGAAATCTTGTTGTAGTTGTGAATACTTGACGATAAAATGAATGATAATTACGATGATTTGATTCCTTTAAAAAAATTAAGACTAACCGTCCGACAAAATAGGTCGGAGTCGACGCATTTCTTCAGTTTAAAATCTGGAAACAGAGATCTGTACTCGCACTCACTTTGATTATCCGCGCTATCTAAAATATCGACAAGTTCTTGATCAAGGTCATTGCTATGAATTTGATCGATTAAAAGAATTNCAAAATAGGTCGGAGTCGACGCATTTCTTCAGTTTAAAATCTGGAAACAGAGATCTGTACTCGCACTCACTTTGATTATCCGCGCTATCTAAAATATCGACAAGTTCTTGATCAAGGTCATTGCTATGAATTTGATCGATTAAAAGAATTAGAGCTACGAATAAGGCGAGTAAATGAAGTTCACGAAATTTTTTAAGAAGTCTCATTCTAACTAATAAATATATTTGACTTTAAAACGGTTTGACTGTCTATGAAGAAAGCAACAGAGAGGACTACTTTGGCGTAAAGTGTAATCAAACTGAACTCCATTCATGGTCTTGTTTACGGTTTCAAGATTTATACCAGGACTGTTGACTCTTCTCGAGTCTGTTCTGTGATTGTTCTAAATCGTAATGAAAAAGATGTGAGTGATTTCCATCTGATATTGATTCCAAAAATAGTGACAGGCTCAAGTTTAAGGGTCGCATACAAATCAGTATCTCACTTGTGCACTGGTACAGCAAATATGGCAGTTATCTTCCCTTAACATACATGAATGCATATGATTAACTCATGCTCCCTAGCATTTCTATTT
This sequence comes from Seira sanloemensis, assembly GCA_027743915.1. Taxonomy (NCBI): domain Eukaryota; kingdom Metazoa; phylum Arthropoda; class Collembola; order Entomobryomorpha; family Entomobryidae; genus Seira; species Seira sanloemensis. The sequence continues at coordinate 2,103 of JAHZMY010002143.1, read as the reverse complement.
CTCATTGGATTGTGGATGCATTCCCTGTTTGTTCGACTTACAGCAATCTATGTAAATGGGTTAATTACTGGGACCAATTAGACCAGATACATCTGCCACGAAAAAGGTACTAGTACTTACATATTCACATATCGTGGGTATGTTGCAGTGAACCTGAAACATTTGACACATGGCATTAACAATTAGGGATCTTGACTATACTNCTGCCACGAAAAAGGTACCTACTTACATACTCACATATCGTGGGTATGTTGCAGTGAACCTGAAACATTTGACACATGGCATTAACAATTAGGGATCTTGACTATACTAAAGCTCATAAAAGTCTTACAACACCGTTCTTCCCAATAATCTAATCTTCATGATTGCATGTAAAGAGGAAGATTCAAAAATGCTATTAAAGGCTGCATTTGCATTTTAGAGTCTATGAATCTAGAGGGAAAAAGAACGGCTCAAGAAGACTAAATTACTTACGCTCTATAGATTCCATGAGATAGACAGGATGGCCTTGAATTTGAAAGCTTAAAAATCAGTTACTTCATCTTGGAGTCGGATCTATCCTGATTTAGCTAGTAGACGCCATTAAAAATCACCATAAATATACGATGGGAATAATTTACGTCCTCGTACTCCAATCATAACGATTTTTACCGTCTCCAAATGCGGTCCATGCACAACACTGTGAAAGTCAAAGATTGGAACTTTAAATACACATTTGGCTTATGCATTTTGAAATTTGGAAAATGCACTGTCGCTTCAAGGTCAAAATCAGTACCGATTATCATGTAACGTCCTATGCTTTGGGTTGTTTTCCTCTGTCATTTAACTATTCAAGTGCAACTGAATAAAAACGATACATATTTGCACAATAAAAAATAATTTAAAAACCTATAGCCTCAGCAGAAATCTGGACATGATACACAATTACGTAATAACTATTGCATATTTTACGAATCAACATATGTATTTAATTGAGCTATGAAACGGTCAGGAGTCCTGGTCATGCTCAAGTGCACTAAACCACAAAGATAAGGTAAAGTATGTAACATTTGTATTGTATTTGATTTGTACATTTTTGATTACAGAGCATTCAAATGCGATTAAAGCAATCTTACTTCCTCAAACACACAGAAATAATTTCATAAATTGAGATAACAATACTCAATTGCACTCGCGTGATAAAATCGTAATTTACACTCACCCCGGTCCCCGACTGCATAAAATGTGTAAACTCATGCATGGCCATGACTCAAACTGTTCCAGTTCACAATTGACCAGTTTGCACTTCAGTTCACAACGTTTTTTGAATCTTTTTTAATTATTAAAATGAAAACATTACTTTTTGTTTTGTTGACATTTTCTCTGTCTTCAAATCTCCCTTCCGTTGAGTCAGCCCACATCCTATTTTTCCACGCAGTCTCCAGCTACTCCCACCGAGTGGCTACATACCCCGTCGCAGACGCCTTGGCACGACAAGGCCATCATGTCTCATACATATCGCCCTTCTTTCCAAAGGCCTACACCAATCCGAACATCACAGAGATTGTGCCGCCCAAACTCGCCCAACTCATGGACTCTTTCATCGATGACGACTTTAATATTAACATGCGAGTGCAAAAGCTCTTTCCACGCCTTGTATTTCAATATTACGTGACCGGGAAGGTGGCATGCGACATCATCTTCACGAGCCCTGAGGTTCTCCAGCACTTTGAAAAAAATTTAAAGTTGGACTTGGTGATAATAGACAACTGTTTCGCCGAATGCGCAGTTGCTCTGGCCCACAAGTATGGTGCGAAGCACATTTTCTTCAATACTGTGACCCACCTCGCCAACGAATACGACCAGTATGGATTTGCACCCGAGAGTGGAGCCATACCCGAGCTGGAGATTGACCCTCCCACGACCCCAATGTCATTCGTGGAAAGAGTCTACAATACTCTGATTTCCATTCACTTCCGGTATGAGCATTACAAGTATGTCACTGCTCTGGATGGGATGATGAGGAAGCACTTGAATCTGAAGGATATGCCATTCCTCGATGATCTTGTGAGGAATGTAAGCCTCGTCTTTTATGTTGGCGATGTGGTCACCGACTATCCGAGG
>JAHZMY010002142.1:0-13809 GCA_027743915.1 Seira sanloemensis | reverse complement strand
GAATTCGATTATGATTACACAAGAAACAAAAAGTTCTGACTTGAAAGTTTTTTCAGTTTAAAAATCTAAATTATCTGCCAGGCACTAGATGTCTTTTTTGACATTCGTGTCCAAAAAAAAGCAAGTAAAACGTTTTGTGGAGGATCAGACTCGCCAACCGAATGTGAGATTGGGCAATATCGTAACCATATAACCGCATAATGCAACAGCCAGGCGCATCAAGGATTATAGTCTCAAGCTTTACCTTGAATTTTAAGCCAAACCGATTAGATTATGCTATCATAAGGAAAAATAACAAGTCCATTGTGGGGCATTACGAAACAAAACCAATCAAGACGAATAAGGAAGCAAATCTAATCACAAGTTTAATCAATTCATAGATTACAATAATATATAATTGTGACGTATCCTGATTGGAATGAAAGACGATAACAAAAGTATAACAAATAGGACTCGCGGATTTTTCATTAATATTTTTACTTAAAGTTCATTGCTCACTTCATTACATGCATACGCAAGGCAACTTTGATGTGAATTTTAAACTCATGCATCCACACTTATGAAGCAAAGATTACACCTTCTAAGCACTGGGGGACGTACTTCAGACCATGAAAAGATCATCAAGCACTAATTATAGATCAAAAGGGTTAAAATAAACTCATCTTTCATGTTTCATCTGTAACACGCAAAAACATTTTTTGTCATGCACACTGATAATCGAATCAGGAGAAAAACGATGCCTGATTTTGTGCGAGCACAGTATCGTCAGCAAGAATGGTCTCGACTTTCTTGAGGATACCTACATTACAAAGTGCTATGATCTTATGACAGGTAATTCATAAACAATTCTTCATGGTTCAAAGGAAAGTGAAATAAACGGATAAACCACTACAACAATAGAGTCATTAAATGCATATATCTGCATACAACAGTTTCACATTGTCTCGCTTTTTTGTATCATCCACTCTGTCGCTTTTTTGCAAGTCTGGTGAGTAATGTAACTCTACAATTTTCCGTCTTAAGTGTTCGTATGTACATACATAATATACCATGGCTTATTAAAAGATGGGTATTTGTTCCCTGGTCCATGCTTCAAAATTAGGTATAAAATTGACCTCAGTGTATTGTATTGCGAGCAGATACGCATTTATATGAGTCCGCATGTTGGGCATTCACAAAGAAAAATTCAAGCGATTAACGACCTCCGCTAACTATAATTGATTAAGACATGTATCATCTCGCCTACTGACATTTCTATGTTTGGATACAATTTACAGCACAAGCTATGCATATGCTTTCTCCGTCATCGTTTCAGAGAACCTGTATCAATATGCTTCCTATTTACAACAGCCCACCGAAAACGAAACCCAAAGTACAAATGTAATATATCTAGTACCATTATAACAGCCAACAAAGGATTTCATATTTGAAAAGAGAAGAGTAAAGATCGGATTTTATGGGTAGTGGAAAGAGCCACTTGTATCTTGAATTCGAATTCCTGTGGAGCGGAGCGGTTTGATACCTTCATATATTACACATGCGTTCCATTATTCCATCCCCATTCAAATTTACATCACGAAAAATGCTTTTAGTAGTTGAGCTTTAAGAGTGATCACAATCACAGCGGGACATTCCTTTCTTTTGAAAGTGGAAGCTCAAGACAGAGAGATAAAACAAGAGTAATCCTCGTTGGAATGTATTTAGCAAGTTGGTTTACCTCGTGAATTTAATTTCCATCATGTCACAAAGAATCACACATCGATCCGCTTTCGAAATTTAATTTTTAGGCCCACATTTATGCTAATGAGCAATTATTCATAATGCGACCATTCTTTTCCACCGGTTCTTACTTAAAAACTTTCATGCAACAAAAACTATGCCACAACAGCTTTTAAAAGTACAATTGTATGTGTGTGTTGGCATTGTTGTTGGAGGAGGATGGGCGGATAAAATACGACTTTGGTTAACTTTCCTATTACACATCTTGAACGGACCGGTATCTTTTGCATTTTCCACATTTGGAAGTGTCACCGCTAAAATTGCAGCAAAAGAGTCTAAACAAACATGAGTAAGGACATATGAGTTGGTACAGTTGAATAGTGCATTTCAAAACACTGGTAAAACCAAATTGCTTGCAAATGCAAATTAGAATCAGTTTTTGAGGCATCATAGCATAGCAAAACTTTCCCTCGTAAATATATTTTCATGAACTTTGAAAAAAAAACTCTGAGACAATGGACCATCCAAGTTGAATACTGAGTTTCTGCTGAGCTCAAAATATTGTGAGACCATTGACCGTGCAATATTTATATTTTTTAGGATTTAATGTAAAACGCTACTCGACTCTGGTCATGGTCATCCTGGACTTTTCTCTTAAATTTGCTATTACGGGCTTGAAATTTTCAGTGATTTTCTTGCCATTAATTTAGAAATCAGTGGTATGAAGAGCTTATCACACTCCCATCTAAGCCCAGCAGGAGAGGACGGAGCAGACCTCGGTCATGCCTTATTAGTTCTTTATCTAATTGATAGCATATTATTTTTTCTTTCACGGTTTATCATTTTGACATGACCAGAATTGTAAATTATGACAAGACGAAAATACATACATATGTACAAAGCTTTCTTATTACATGTGCTTTGACAAAAAGGCAAAACATACCTGGTCGTATATGTTTACATCTAAAAGTCACAAGCAACCAAAAAAGCTTATACTTCGACAGTTCCTTCTGGGAGCTCATATTATATTATATGCACACCTACTTATCATTCATATGCAAATGACTCACGTAATAACCCGTTCTGCAAATCAAAATCATTAAGTACAGAGTACGAAATGAAATGATTTTATATATATGTATTATGCAATGCAAAGACAATTGTCGACTCTCGGGGGAAAGATGCAAGTATAAGCGTGTGTAAGTCATCCTCATTATCTGCATAATTCATCTCATCATCGCAACTCATGAAAATGAACTGAAGCATTGTTAACGAAATATAATTCACTCCCAAAAACTGTCGATATTATCCAATTTATTCAATCTTCCTCTTCATACTTCATATAATCTACTTTCCTTTTTACTTTCCCCTATAAGAACTGTACTGACATTGTACCTCAATAGAATGCATTTCATGAACAAGTCTTTAACGAAAATCTCACGACAACCCCATTGCCTTTTTGAACCGGAGAGATACAGAGTTATGTAAAATGTTGATTCGTGTAAGTGCATTCCGTGAGTTTAGACAGGCGCTTATTCGTACATTTCATCGAAATCGTCAAAGGAAAAAGCGAGAAGAAAAACTTATCCTCTCGCCTTCAGTCCTTTCGCAGAGATCGCACGGGCATTTCGTCCACACACAAGTTGCGTTTGCATTGCATGTCGTTTGGTTTTTACTGAACCTCTTGCGAATTCAAAGCAGTCAAAAGTCGAGGTTCAACAAGATTTTAATACTTGTTTCAAGTCCTTTAATGAAGCAAAGAATGGCAAGTCCATGAACAATTTAAGCGTGTAATTGCCTCCGGACACCAATAATCTAGTCTATTCAACTGAACAGAATTTTTTGGGGAAAATGGCAAAAAAAAACCAGATAAAATATAGGTACCTCGGGGAAGTGTACAAATATTAAGGTTTTTTTATTGTTTCACACCTCCTTGGTTTAAGATCATTCAAAAACATTTTTGGGGAAACGAGGTAATAAAATAAAAGCTGGAGTAACTTAATGAAAAGGATGAAAGATTTGGTATGAAACTTCAGAGTGTGAATTTTGCAACGAGACGGAGTAATTTTTATCAGAGAAATATTTCATTCTTTAGTCTCTATTCGGACCCGATCAGTCTCGGCTTGGTCATTCAATGAGTGATTCTCAAGGAAGCATTAAGAAGGTGTTCAAACTGTTTGAATAAGGATTAATGTTTAAAAAACTATGATCGTGTAATGATTCTAATGATAATGAGATAGTTAAAAAGTGAAAAAATGTGGAGACTATTCTAAGAATATTTAATGGTGTCTTCTTTTGTGCTATTGAATACATACTGACACCGTCTAGTGGATTACGTGGGGCGATGAAAATATCATGCAACTGTGAGCTTGAGTTTTTTATGAAATGGAAGCTGTCATTGATATGTTGTGCGTGATCAGTGCATAAAATTAATTTTGTTTAAACTCTGAAGAAACAATCAATAGCCATTTACAATATCACTGACTTAAATGTTGTGCTAAAGTAGGTAAGTTATGTTACGGTGATTAAAATTATAATGCATATGCACATGCATTGTCTAGCATTTTTGTAACGTTTGGAAAATAAATGTTGACAACAATATTGGAAACGGCAGATTTGGGTTTAATGCTCAGTTCATTCATCATTCATCTGCTAAATAATTGACTTTTTCGAGAGACCAAAACGGAAGCTTACATTAAGTTGGAATTGCTATAAATTAGAATTTTAGCGAGCTGTTCGAAATATACCTAATTAGGTCAGTTTTTCAAATCATAACATTTAATAAAATGTAAGGAACGATGTGTGACACATCATGTGTCATTTCTTTCCAGAAGCCTTTCATTTTTTCCACATGCAAATATTTACGTGGAACAATAAAACTACATATAATACTAAAATAAATTTAAGTAGCTATTCTAGAACAAACCAAAATACTAACAAATGTCCAAATAATATAGGAATTTGTGTAAAGATAATTGCAGCTGCAAACGCTGCAGTGTGAAGTGTGTATCTTCAATAACTAAAGATTGTACAAATAATTTAATGGAATTAACCACTTGGAATTAATTCATACGTAGGATTGATTAGAAAAAATCCTTACCTTCAAGTTTTCAATAAGACGAAACAACTCTTCTAACAAAGAAAGAAACCACATTGAAATTAAACTTCATCACAAAAGATTTCTTCCAACCAAAATGGTTGACATTTCAAAGGCACCGGTGGTATAAAAAGCTAGTGAATTCCTCCTCACACGGAAAGGAGATTGCCAGGAAATGTATGTCCCAGATTGATTCACAATCAAAGTCACGTTAATTTTAGGACTAGTTGGTTAAATTTTAACTAACGTGTGTTCATCAACACAAAATATCTGTACGTATTACGTAAAATGTTCGCAAAAAACTGAATCTGAATCACATGTTTTCCTTCACATTGCCACATGCTTTCCTTTTCTCCAAGCAGCTGCTTTTACTGCGCAAGGTGCTTGCTTTCAGTAGCCAACAAACAAACCTATGGAATGTAGGTAAAAACATGATGTGATGGCCATGATTTTTGGCAAGACACGCTTCAACTAACCATGATGACTTCGAATTTTGCATATGTCATGATTTATAAGTATATGCTTCGACAAGATGTAGTTCATTTAATTAGAATTTCATCGGATCTAAAAACCAACTTTAAGGCATGCGTAGTAGACTTGCTTTAAGCAGAAAGATGAATTTTATACTTCGCCTAAATTTCCCTATGATTTTAATTGTGCAAATATTGTTAAATGGAATCGTATGAAAGTATAGTTTTAGTGTAATTGCTGAATCAATCTTGTCCACATGTAGCATTTTGTTTTGCAGAATAACTGATTGATTCTACGTGAATATGGCCCTGAATTCTGTGATATTTCCTGGAGGAACTGCCATTGTGCTATTATGGATGAATCTCTTCGCATTGGTCTCACCCAGGATCGTAGTTCCCCAATCGTCAATTCAAGAGCTTGTAGACAGAGCATGTAAATTTTTGATTTTTCAATGAATGCAATAATTCTAAATTAGAGTGGATTGCTAATACATGAGGAATGTTATTCTTGTATTCAGTTGTTGATAGTCTTGCTGAAAGGCAACGCGACTTGTTGGATGACGATGATATTCTTTTATCTGATCAAGATCCGGAGGTTACTCCGGGATTCTTCGAGGGAGATATGGCTGGAATATATCATGAAAACGAGGTAACATGTCATTATTATTACGCTACTACTTAATCGAGTGGTTAAACTTGTGTAATCGTTATTGTTCACTGATAAACCCAATCCTTTTCAGCTTGGACGCGTAGGAATTAATTTCGAAAAGTATCCAGACCGGCGATGGCCTAACAACACTGTGCATTATCTCATCAGCCATTTGTATTGTATGTGAGGAATTTTGCACCAGTAAATTATTTGAAAGCTACTGGATGTTTGAATTTACACAATAGATTGCAATTTATTTCATTCCCATCCATTTTTGTTTCTAATTTTAGATCCGGAACAGTATCGAATAGTAAAAACTGCGCTAGATATTTTAGACTTTTTTACTTGCATCGACTTTAAAGAGTGGGATGGACAGGAGCCTGATTATTTAATTTTGTGGCCTGTGAAAAAACCTGCAGGGTAAAAAATATTTAATCTTTCAAACATGTAATCTGGGGCGAACCGAGACATTTTGAAAAAATCTAATACCTACCTGGTTCTAATTCCTGTGAAAAAACCTGCAGGGTAAAAAATATTTAATCTTTCAAACATGTAATCTGGGGCGAACCGAGACATTTTGAAAAAATCTAATACCTGCCTGGTTCTGATTTTTGGAATCGAAAAAGGTGTTGGTCTTACGTTGGGCGCCTCGGAGGACCACAGATAGTTTCGTTGCAAGCACCTGACAAAAAATCGCCCCAGTGTTTTGCAGGGATTGGTCGCCCGTTGCATGAAGTAAAATGTGAACGCATAATTTAATATGATATTATTCGTTGTTGAAATCTAAGTTTATTGAAATTCACATCTTTCAAAATGTTTTTGCAAGCTAGATCATGCATGCACTGGGCGTTTATCATGAGCAGTCCAGGCCTGATCGTGACAAGTACATCAATGTTGTTAAAACCAATGTTATACGAGGTAAAATGCTCTCTACGTGTAACCTGAACCTGACCGGTGTCTATTTTCTACATAAGCTTTTTATACCTTTTCACTGTCTTTTTTAGGGTTTATAAATAATTTTGATAAACTTTCTACAAGGAACGTCTCCTTATCATTTGATTATGATTATAATAGCATTATGCACTATGGCATAAATTTCTTCAGGTAATTTTGACATGGTTTGTTTAATATTTTTGTTAAAAAATTATTTACACGGAGGTTTGAAAAATCATAGCAAAATTTGTTGTATTCAGTGTTAATCGCACAAGGCCTACACTGGTTACAAAGATGAAGGGTACAAAGATTGGCCAACGAATCAACCTGAGTAAACTCGACTGCCTCAAGTTAAACTCCCTGTATGGCTGTCTTGAAGATTCCAACCCGTTCCAGAAAAGAAAGTATGAAACAATATGCGACTTCCTTGGGCTAGAATCAACTTACCCCAAGAAGGCCACAAAGACAAAGGAGAAAGAAAAGGATAAAAACAAAACGTATGTCGACAAAAATAAAATCAAGACAAATTCAACAACGGCGAAACCTGCAGCTTTAAATAAAGGGAAGGTTACGCCGATGGCTCATAAACCGAAGTCAAACGCCACGACTAGACCGAAAGACAAACCTTCTACAACTACAAGTCTTCCCACGACCAAGACGTTGGATAATGATAAGCCCATGTCAATCTCAACCCGACCGACAACGACAACGAGAAAGACAACGACACATGCCGATAATCAGAGAACAGTTCAAACTCAAAGACCGTTTGGAGTATTATTGCCCAGATTTGACAATAACCTTCGATTCATGTTTTATTAAAGGAATTGTTTTATGAAAAACTGCATTAAAGATCATTTTCAAAACTCAAAAGTAACGTCACTTTTATTATTACCGGCATTTCTCCACAAAACATTCAAATGATTTTTCAAATCTATCGGAAACCGATTCATAGACAAACAGACGAGTCCTTGACGGTTTTAATTGGAAGAATTATTCAACAACAGATTCTAATTTATATGGATAGTCCTTGCCAATCTCAAATCTGGGTTTTAAAGCTAGGCATATTTTTAAAATTCTACAAAATTGTAACAAAAAGTACACATGCTTCAAACATTTCACGAACAATGGTTGTCAAAAGTTTAAAATAGAAGGCATATAGTAGTTAAAAATGGCGAGGACGTTAAAGTAAACACAAAAGGCTTAAAAGCATTGAGATTTTTTGTTCCACGAAATAGTTTATTTTCTAAAGATTCTGAAGAATCAATCATCTCCCATATTTGTATTGTATGTTAGAATTACTACGTTTCAAATTAACAATCTAAAACATATGCAAAGGCCCTATTTCACAAGTAGACACCGAATGTGAATGTTTCACATTGCTCTATACAATTATATGCGCTGTGTTGTCAATTGAAGCCCACCTACTAACCTTCGTCGTTTTTAGTACCGGGTCTTATGTTTAGTAACCTTCGTCGTCGATCAGACGGGTCAGCAACAAAGTCACTAAATGAGTACAAAACTTTGTTATTCTGCTCAACTACCAAACAATAAACTTTCGTTTACTAATACTTATTTTTTTTAATTCATCAGTTGGAATTTTAATTCAACTCTTCAGAAATAGTTGGAGCAAAGTTTGGCAGAACTTGAGCACAAAAACATTCTGAATATACATGCTCATTATTCAGAAGCAGAGTTGGAATGGCATAGTTGATAAACAATAAAGACAACTCAAACTGTAGATACATCCCACAACTTAAGACAAAGGGAGCTTTTGAAGATTTTAGCAGAGAGGTATACATAAATACGATATACATTAGGTATAATATTTTTATAATAATTTAAACTTATTGTGCTGTATAAACATTGAGCTCAATTTGCATAATATGCAAACTGTCCGAGCAAGAACGTTGTTTCCAAAGGTCCATGGACAACCGAGATCAGAGATGACAAGAATCAGACTTCAGTCACCAAATAAATACAAAATGTTGGCTAATCAAAGAACGTTCGGAAGGTCGTCGTTGACCACAACAACGATATCAGAAATTCTAGCCGATTGGAGTGATGAAGAATCTACTTTGGAGTTACCAGACATAAATGAAGACGAGGTTCCATCAGATCAAGGTATATCTTCGTTACTTATTGTGTATGATATATATTTTTAAAGTGAAAGATATGTTATAATTTTTATTTCATTTCTGTAAGTTAATGTTGTAATTGTGTTCTAATGGATTGTGTAATGATGTAATCGTACATAGAAGAAGAAAACGAGCCTGGCCTGATCCCCCGTGAAGAGATTCAAGCAAAATCCCCCAGACTTTCAGATATTCCATCACTTGACCGTGAAGAAGGAATTCTAGCGACATATTCGGACCCTGAGGAAGAGATTACAGCAAAATTTCCAAAACCTCCTAGTGCCCCATCGCTGACAATAGAGATGTTGGAAGAGATCAATGAAGCGGTTAGAGAGACAGCTTGTGCATTTTTATTTCAATTTAACCTTAGCCCAATCATTAAGCGCTTATTATTTTATCAGCTTGACGGACCGCCTAAGGACGTTGTTGCAAGTGGGTTCTGTTTGAAAGTTTTGCGGAAGGATTTGGCAGTAATTAACGATAATGAGGAGTGGCTTATTGACGTGGTAAGATAAATTATTTGTTACACAAACTTGGCTTTTTACGTCCGTTACACGCAACGTTTGGTTTAAATCCAGAATATGGATTTTTACCTCGAGCTGATCCGTGAACGAAGTCAAGGACCCGGATATCCAAAAGTGTACATTTTTCACAGCTTTTTCTACACCCTCCTGACCAACATGAATAACGGCGGTTATGAAGCTGTGAAAGAAACCACCGGAGACGTGCGTAACGCTACATATTACGAGAAGAAAATTATCAAGATTGGAACTTTAATAATTTAACAATTTTGGTGTATTTTCACATATAGCAAGATATTTTTCAATATGATCTCGTTTTTATACCCGTAAATGTTAACCACCACTGGCGCTTGGTTGTACTCGAATTCTCAAAGAAACGGCTATTATGTTATGATTCAATGCAACATGACAATTCAACTATTGTAAAAGTTAGTATTTTCATCAGACCTTTAATATTATTATGATTATGATTACTATGATGTTAATTGTGATTATTATGTGCAGGCCATTGCAAAATTCTTTGAAACGTGAATACCTTCGTAAGCACTGGAAAGGGGACGAAACGCAAGTGGATATCAGGTCAGAACCAGAACTACATGCACTGAATGCAGTTCAACGTGATGAGAACGGTGAGTTGACAGTTGGACACCGTTGTCGGTTAATGAAACGATTTTGGCTGATGATGAACGATTCTTACAGGCATTCCAATCAAACAAAGGAAAGTCTGCATACCAACATCGAAGGAAAACCCGTGTGCTAGTTGGGCTTCCAAAAACGCTTTCGTCCATAAACATTTCAATTACGAAGATTGGGACATTAATTGTAGCGAGGTACGTTGTTAAAATAAGATGCCGCAAAAGGCATGGTAGAACGCTAACTGCATTTTATTGCCGGAAGCTTTCAGCTGAAGGACTACTTCATTTGTGAATGTAATCATTTGTTGTTTTCTTTTCTTTTTAGATATGCCCGCAGCAAGAAAATGCCATTGATTGTGGCATTTTTGTTCTCCAGTACGCAGAATATCTCTCACGAAATCAAGAATTTGATTTTAATCAAAGGCNCAGCAAGAAAATGCCATTGATTGTGGCATTTTTGTTCTCCAGTACGCAGAATATCTCTCACGAAATCAAGAATTTGATTTTAATCAAAGGCACGTCGCATACTTTAGAAAGAGAATGATATACGAGACGCTTACAAAGAAACTTTTGCCCGAAATTTAATCTCGTTGTGTGAAGGCAGCATCGGCGCGAGAGGAGTCAGATAATTGGAAAATGAGATGAAAGTTATGGTTTAGATCAACGGTAGGGTAGAGTTATGAAACACAAGTACAAACTATCACGTAGTTTTTAAGTATACACATTTAAGTACAAGTTTAGTGCAGGTTTCAGTTAGAAATAACTGTTCGGTTGTAATAAGTAACGTAGATATTTTTTCTTAACCTTTCCGTTACGAACGAGAGCGGACTACCTTGAGCGGTGTTCGTTTGTTTGTTTGTATGTTGTGATATAACCTGATTCGAGTCAACCATACTTCTTAATTGCTTTATTAGGCTTATTTAAAGATACCTTTAAGTATATTTAATTATTTTTTTCGAACTTCTCCCCAACTTTGATTTCGAACTTGCTGATTTATTTAATGACGTGATACTAATAAGGATTTTAAACGTGTAATAAGTGTCAGCCAAGAGATTTGCTATCAAATAATTATTTTACTCTGAAATTTCTTATGTATGTACCTGTTAGTATTTTCCATGTACAGGTAATTTAAATAAAATCAACATTTTTCACTTTGTAACGTAATTTGCTACAGTTATGTAATATTTATTTCCACACATATCTTACACTGTACCTTGTTTTTGATATGGAAAGGCTAGATTCCACTTAACTTTCATACAAGCTGAAGTGATAAAAATAACAGCACAGCTTCCAATATAAGGAATCCATTTTTTGTCACTAGAAAAATATTAACTTATCCAGTGTAACGTATAATGCGCATACTTTGAAGCTAACAAAAAGACAACCATAACCAATGGTCGCCAACAATAATCAGCACACTAAAGTATTATATTTTTTGCAACACAAAATATGCACTATGCGATCATTGTTGGACTCTATCACTCATCCAATATAGAAAGGAGAAACGAAATAATATTGCGGTTTATATAGTTTAGCTCTATATTTTTTTGCATTACTACATACATAATAATAATGTAAGTACTTATTCATGCACGATTCACGATATACATACATGTCGTAATAATCTTCAGGTCTCTGAATCTACAACAGAATGAGATGATAACCGCTGTAAAGAGACAAAATCTATTTTAGCTAAAAGACTTCATATTACTTGTCATGTGAGTGGAAATGATCATAAAAAACCTATCACTACAAAACGTAAAAGTCATTAATCCAAAAGCGTTAATAATAATAATTTATGAGAAAACGAACATTCACCCTCGAAAGTTTTAGAGAACATAATAACACGGAAGGGTACTCACTCTCTATACAGGGAAAAAAGTTTAAATGCGTCCTAATGCCAGAATAATATGTATTTTAGTTAATAATGTTCAATATATTATCATAATACACTCATTTTACACTCATTTAACCGTTGCCCTGAGCTGTTGGCGAGTTGAAACGTGGGCCATATTTGCGTACGGCAGGTCTTCAAACGACACATTAATTCCATTGTTCATTTGAATGTCTAGCTGCTCCTTTGAAGTAAATGAATGGGATGACGATTGTTCCGAAGCACTATTATCCGAGCTGGTACTACTACTTCGACTAGAATTTCCAGGCTGGATCTCAGCAGCTTCCAGAGATTGCTGAACAATGTCCATCATTGTTTTGTTTTCATCATTTACCTCTTCAGAACTTTTGGTTTTCGGTTTAGTCACTTTGGTTGAGGCTGGCGTGGGCGCAGCAGCGTCTTTGACTAGGGCTTGAAGTTGGCGTAGACTTGATCGACACTGTGCCATTTTCGTTTGCCGTTGGTTCCAAGTCTTCTCTATCCGGATGGAATTGACGCATGTGGAGCTGACATTTGTATTTTGAACTGTAACCTCTCTGGCAAAGCGGACACACAAAGGGCGGAACGTAATCTTCTCGCTGCTTAGGCGTTAGACTGGTTCTTGCATCCTGCGGATGATGCTTTTTCATGTGTAATACCAGGTTTCCTTTGTAAGCGAAGCGCCGCTCGGGACAAAATTTGCAAACGAAAGGTTTCTCGATTTGGCTGTCGTCACGCCTGTGATAATAACTTTTCTTCCGGCGCATCAACTTGACGCCTGACGGTGCAACATAAACCTCGTGACGTTCAGCGGCTGGTTGTTGGCCTGATAGGGACCTGCCCGGGATCTTACGCTTCTTTCCAAATTTCTTAATGCCAGAATCTGGAAACAACTTTCGCTTAACACCGCCTGTACTTGTGCCTTGTGGGGCGGCAGGGGAGGCCGCCGTGGTATTGTTGAGATCTACCTTTTCAGTTACCGCCTCGGTCACTTTGGGAGGAGCTTCTTGAGCGACTTTTTGTGAATCTGTGGTCGGCGCAGGAGCTGTTGTGCCTCCAGGCCCAGGATCAGATGATGTGCGTTCTTCCACGCTACTCCCGGCTACCCTATTTCGAAGCAATCGGACGGGGGAAGGTTCAGTAATGATTGGAACCACAGGGTTAAATTTTTTCTCGGGCGAGTCCAATAATCTCTTTTCCAGAAATTCTTTCTTTCCCTTCCCGAGCCTGTTGGCTTGTTTCAATACAAGTGTGGACGCTGGTCGTTGAGATTTTCGCCGCCGTCGTTGTGTGTTCACAACAGCATCAATAACAACTTTTGAATTTACACCGAATCGAAGAAGAAAATCAAGAATAAAGCCGTACGTCTCCAAATAAAGCGCCTCTGGATACTCGATAACAAAATTTGCCAACTCCTGCACAGCTCTCTTCATCGACTCATTAATGCTGTACTTTTTGACAATGCAAATTTGCAACTCATTGTCGATGAAAAAGTCTGTTACATTGGCGAAAGCAAGTAGTGGTGCTTGCTTTGAAGCTGGCAAGGGGGGCCGAATGTTGTACGTTGGCCTGTGATCAGTCTATTTTATTATAAAAAAATATGTAATTTAGGAATTACAAACATACAGGACACTTGTGAAAAATATAAAAATGACAATTTTTGTATATTTCTTCAAGTTTACCTTGCCCAGCTCTATCATCACGTTGATACTCTCATACAAAATGTCAGATCCGAGCAACTGGAACAACTCTTTGAGACAACCGACATCATTGTGAGCCA
>JAHZMY010002141.1:0-17107 GCA_027743915.1 Seira sanloemensis | reverse complement strand
TGAGGAAAAGAAGGACGTGGGGTGATTACGCGAACAATTTCAAAAGAGCATTGCCCAGGTCAGAATCAAGCTCCTAAATTAAAGCAAAAAAGAAAAAGTTATAATGACCAGCGATTCCTTATGATGACTGATTTAAATGAAATGTTAAGGCGAAACTTGCACGCACTAATCCATGTATCGGTATGTCCGAGGGAGTTTTAAACCCCACCTCATGCTCCGCACTTTGACGACTAATAGTTTTTCCACTCAATACTTTAATTGGAACTTCAGATAGATACTCTGCAAACACAAGTTAGCTACGTTAGGTGGTGGTGGTATTTTTATACCAGCTCAACTTTGACTTGAAAAAAGGTTGCTTACCTGAGCGCAAAATATCATTCACTTGGATCGAACCGAAAAATCCATCATCGATGGGTACCCAGAAAAAAATGATGGCGTTGCCCCCTTGAGGTTTTTCCTGTACAAGTAATACATATTTATGATTATACGAAGCAATTTTCATCATTTATGAGAATCATTTTGTTGGCTTCATAAAGTAACCTCATTGTTATTAACCGCAAACTTGTTCCTCAATGTTTCTGGAACCACCCAAAGTCCAGCTCTAATAATTTCCACAACCTGGCGAACCTCCATTACTTCCATCACAAAGTATCGAATATTTTCCATTCCACGTACGCTGGAGGCTGACTGTGTTGTTACTTTTTCAAATCCTACGAAAAGCAAGACACGTGGCTCTAGAAGTAACCCTTCATTCTAATTTCGTCTAATTAATGAGTATATGTAATACCAGCTCTAGGAACTCCCAATGGATTTCCAGACACAAACTTTGGCCACTGACCAATCCCCTCTACGTTTTTGAATCCGAGGGTTTCATCTTCTCTGACAAGAACAGCAGCAACGGTCTTGATTATATCGTCGTCCGCCTATGCATAAAACAAATAAAGCTTTCTATAATGTACATAGTTTGATTTAAATTCTGAAGGTAAGAAAATTAATTGAACTGTCTTACGGGGAGACAACAATCAGGCCTTTGCAATCGTTTTATCACCAATTCGTAAATTTTGCTTCTCATGTAAGCCACGGACTCGATAGCTTCCTTGTTTCCTCTCAGAGAGATCCACTGATTTATTTGAAGAATCAACGACGGTGTGATGTCCAAACGATTTTCTTTGTCAATGTCAGCGATCAAAGACACTTCATCTGGATCTAAATTAGGTATACAAGAAAATTCAACTTTACCAAACACATACATAAAAATGTAAATATTTGCATAATGCATTGTTAGTAGTGGGACGCTTCCACGACAATTTTATTTACATACCTTCAATAGTTTGAGTCGTATTGAAACTGCCGGCGAATAGGGCGATTGCAGCTGTGCTAACGCAGGTACATCCTTTGACCAGATTAGTGGGACCCTGTTGAGTTATTTCGTCAAAAATAACCCAGTCCGTTGGCACTTCAGTGGCCCCGTCCTTTTTCTTTGCAACGGTGGTAGAAGGGTGAAAATGCACTTTCGAATTAAAGCTACAAATAAAAAATATGAGTAGGAACTCTATGAGTATATGAATGTTTCTACAAAATACATCATGTATTTTAAAAGTAAAATGCTACATATATTTATTTACCTGTTGTACAAAGCCTTCTTGTCTCGATTGACCCCGCAGATATTAGGGTACAATGTAGAGACCAAAATGCCCTTAACAAGGGCCCAGTTATCCGAATTTTTATTTAATTCATTAAGGTCACATTTGCCTTTATTCTGCACGAATCCAGCAGCTCGAAGCTGACCCAGTAGTTGACACCGTATGGCATATATCATATCAAAACAAATGCCGGACAAGTAGTTTTCTTGGCAAAACTTTCGCTCCACCCCTTCATTAAACAGCCTGGCCGTTTCCCAATCTTGAAACGCCTTCAGGTAAGCCATGTGATCACTGAATGTGCCTCTTGCAAATTTGACTTTGCACTCTTGGGCCATCTGCTTGTTTCGTGGATCGGAGGGTAATTGGAACGGGTCTCTATAAATTGGCACAGGAAATATAGACAACTTGCTCACAATTTTTCTAATTTTGAAAACTAAATTGTAAGTAATAATTTGAACGTACCGATATGATATAATAGACACCAAAGTCAAAATGGGGTCAAGGCACTTGAAGACAACAGCATATATCAGCGCCTTTCCCAAAAACGGTTCCAGTGGGAATTCCAACAAGTGAAAGCCCAGCCCTGTTAGTGACTCGTCTTCATCCAACGCTCCCATCGTTTTCAGCAATTCCACCGACTTCTTGATAGCAATCGGGGCAGGAGGTTCAATCACACGGGTAAAGAATCGCTCAATCCTCATTTCCGGTTTAATGAACAACCTCGTTTGCAAACAAAGTTCTTGCAAAGAGGTTCGAATGATTTCAGGTATTGGGAACTGGGCCATAGCCTCATATCTGGCTTGGGAGTATAAACGATAGCACACCCCAGGTCTACACCTTCCAGCTCGACCACGTCTCTGATCCGCTGAAGCCTTCGAAATCCACAAGCTCTTGAGTTGTGTGACGCCTGTCATTGAGTCAAACGACTTCTCCTTGGCTTTCCCCGAGTCGATAACAAAGACGATATCCTCGATGGTGAGACTACTTTCCGCAATGTTCGTGGATAGCACAATTTTCCGCATATTCCTTGGAGGTCTGTCAAACGCGGCGCGTTGGTCCCCAGTCTGGATGTTAGAGTGGAGCATAAAAATCTTGAACGAAGCGTGACGAAACCCAAATTGCCTATCCGTTAAAATTAAATGCTTCAAGGTAACAATTTCATCATATCCAGGAAGGAAAACTAGGATGGCGTCGCTCAAATCCGAGCGTGCATGGAGAGCGTAAAGTAATCGTAAAACTAAGAGTAGATCGACACGCTCCTCGTCAATTGATCGTAAATAGCTGTCCAAGCGCTGAGATTTTCTGCTATCGGCAAAGTTTGCTGGTGGATTCTTTGGCTTGGTCTTGGTTTGATACTGGTGCTCCAGCAAAATTTTCAAAACTTCGTGCTGACGATGGTCGGAGGCCCAGTCGATCGCAGAAAATTGAATATCCGTGTTGCCAATTTTACAGTTGAGGGAGACATCCGCCCCTAAGCGTATAAGTGTTTCTACTAGGTCTTGTAGACCACGAACAGCAACTGCCATTAGCATTGTGACTCCAACAATGCTGTGCTGATAATTTACAGAAATCTTTTTTTGCTCCACCATTTCCACAAAATTTGAAATAATCGTTTCATCCCCGTGCGTCCAAAATTTCTTAATCATGTTGTCGACTTCAACATTTGGCGCTGAAGCTGGGTTGAGCTGCATTCCCCTCATCGCCTCGTTGATTCCTTTCCCTTTGGTGAGCTTGGACACAATTCGACTGCACGGGTCTGATTTGTTCTGTTCCTCACGCCTGGAGCACTGCATGTCATGGTTTTCATAACTGAGGTCGTCCAATATATCGTCGAGGTAGTGAACTTCTACCGGGAAGAGCCTTCCTTCGACATCAATGATTGGGCAGTTGTAATCCCGTCCAAAATAAGATGCGAATAATTCATTGTCCAAATTGGCGCCCATTAAAATTAAGCGGAGATTCGGAAAAGTTCCAAGGATATCGCGAAGGCAGGCCAAGAGGAAGTCAGTCTGTCGGTCTCGTTCGTGAATTTCATCAATGATGATATGCGTGGTGTTTCTCAGTACTTGGTAATCTGAAACAAAAATTCACAGTTAGTTGGGGCTAATATAAGAAGGCAAAGTCACATACTCAAATCTGCTTCGAATCTGAAATACATAAAAGAAACTTGCCTGCAGATGATAATGAGCGTAGAAGCACTCCGCTGGTGCAATAAGTTAGCAGCGTTTCCGAGGGCGAAAGACAGCTTTCCAGACGGATTTGGTAGCCCACGGTTTGTCCAATCTTTTCTCCGCGCTCAAGAGACACTCGTTCGCTCACCGATATTGCAGCGATCCGGCGTGGGACGGTGCAAATAATGCGAACTTCTTTAGATTGAAGAAATGCCATATCCAATATGAATTGCCCGACCTGNCAAACCAGAATTAATTATTTTGGTTTATCTTATATTTCACATCAACGTACCTGTGTTGTCTTCCCACAACCAGTACTGCCTCTAATAAATAGAACTTTATTATCCTCAATCGTCTTCAAAATCTGTGCCTGGTGACGCCAAATGGGCAAGCGCATTCGAGAATCGACAAAGGCATTGGACCTCCTGCGTTTTGGAACTTTGGGCGTAGGGCCAGCAGATAGTCGCGTTGGATTGTTTCTTCCTAGAATAGGAGAAGCACACGATTTTATAATAATCTTTGGTCCACGAGTTGTTCATCTTAGTGGTAAAATGCTTACCCATATTTTGTCGGTTCGATATATTGTCTCGCTCCCGGCTCGAATCAAGTACAGTAACATCCTTGGCCGGGTACACGTATTCAAGGTTGCGCATTCCCTCCAAGGACTCCTGAGTAATTGCCACCGATTTTACGCCGATTGAAGTGCTCTCCTTGACACGTCGAAGTGTGAGGCGTCGCTCAGAACCCACTCTACAGATTAAAAAGTCGATTCACGATTGCAATTAAAACACTGACACTGGCATGATGTTGGTGTGACTCAATGCGTTATTGTCCAAAAACAAAACTCACCCTGTACTAGCTGATTGAAGCCCGTGCTTCGTCGCCTGATAGTGAACATAGGCTCTTTCCATACTGCTCTCTCAATGCGTTATTGTCCAAAAACAAAACTCACCCTGTACTAGCTGATTGAAGCCCGTGCTTCGTCGCCTGATAGTGAACATAGGCTCTTTCCATACTGCTAAGCTGGTTTGGAAAGGTAACCTCTGAAGATTAAACAAGAAAAATCAATCAGCTTTCATTTCAATAATCATCCATTCAAAGCTTAAATTATTTTTAGAATTGTGGCTTATGGACATTACCTTTTAGCTCCGAATGAGCCAAGAAATCTTTAATCATTTGGTCCAAACGTATTTTGGAATCTTCTGCCACCTTCCCCACAATGTTTTTCAAACGCTTCATATCCTTATCCGTCTTGTCTGCCATTTTGTAGTTGTTGACTCGTACCAAGAGTCCTCAAAATATCTTTAATTATCCTACATTCACAAGCAACACAAAAATTACAATTACAACAATTAACCTTCAATTACTGACCAGACGTTTGATGGCAGTTGTAAATCTCACGCACGGACGCACGTATCAAAATTGAAAAATTACAAGCAGATGCTTTCATGTTAAAGTTGAACCTTAATTCCTTAAAGAGTCTCTTTAAAGCAAGACGTTTACATAATTCTCGTGTATAAATACTTACAATCACAAAAGTTGCAAATCACTGCTATTTTAAAGATTTCACTCACTACAGTTAACTGCGCCCGCACACACGTGAAAGTGACAGTGCAAACAGGCATGAGAAAATACCAAAACAAAATGTTCATTCCGCCAGTGGACCGGGGATAGTTTGCTGTCCTTCTCCTACCAACCAAAGCTCTTCAGCTGAAAGAATGTTTGCTTTTCATATGACTGACTTTGACCAAGACCATGGCTAAACAAGAAGCGAACATGTGTGCAATGCAAACTCGTGCTTTACAATACCAATCCTTCTCAAAAACTAATAAGTTTTACGCGTTATATACAAGAATATATTAAATACATGCATTAAATTTACAAAAATGAATGCGTGCACTCCATTCATTGTTCTTATCCAGGCAGAGGTTAAAATAGAAAGTAAGGGCAACGAACTCTCCGACAACTATACAATATGAATTTTCCTAAATCAAAATGCTTTCACCCAAAAGCCTAGGAAGAAGAATTAATGGATGCAATGAATTGTCGTCCCGCGTGTTTGGATATAGGAAAGTCAACAATGGAAGCCAGCGACACGCTTTAAAACTTTCAAAAGGAAAGTCAAAGACAACTGTAATGACAGTTTGTGATGATTATTCCAGGCATGCTAAAATATTTCTTAATCAATGAATTTTACCAAACGCGTTTTAAAAGGCACGGACAAGCTAATTGCGTCCATTTTGTGTGACAACTAATTTCATTCCAATTACGGTTAGGTAATTATTTCTCTAATGTTGTGCAAGTCTTGCGTCGCCTTGATAAAATCAAGGTATGCATTTATTTATTTTATAAAGCTATCAAGAGTAGTATTGACTGTAGTTAGTTAAGTTGGCTCGAATGGCTGACATGTTGAAAACTAGTCTTCTTGGATTGTGGTCTCCACATAGTGGAGAAATGCGATGAAAGTTATAAAAAGAACGCTCGATGAATGCATATCCCCCCGTCATGACATCCGAAGCGCAGTGATTGAATTTGACAATGATAAAACTTGATGTTAGTTTGCTAATAAATAGAAAAGCGTTTAAAACGTTATATAATCTTTGTTGCTGCATTCTGCGTTCGCCCCATTTAAATTTACAAATCTTGTCTAATAAGACCAACTAATTGTGTAGTTGGAGTACCCGTGTGCATTGCTGAAAAAATGAAACAAGCACTAAAGCATCAAGATTCGCGAATGCAATTTCTGCTTGGCAAGCATGAAAAATCTACAGAAAAACTAGGAATGTTTCTACATTCAGCATTCGGTTGTTCCGATTTCACCCGGACATATCTTCCGTTCACATTTCTGCACATTCTCATCATGCAACGGATTTTTCCATGTGACAGAAAAGAACATCATTAGCTCTTATCTTATGTTTAACTCAACTCGTGCTTTTGTCCAAAACGCAAACAAACATAATATGTAATGTAACCAGACTAGATATTCTAACCTTAAAACATTTGCAGTTATCACTCATCTCTTTGCAAAACCTCGTCAGTTTCAATTTTTATTATTGTGACATGTTCAGAGTTTAAGTCCATCCAGTTGAGCGCAGCCTGTAATCAGTTTTGCATCCTGGTTATATGGATATGTACAACGAAACCTACATTTGCATTTTAAAGGATGTGCAAAAAATATCAGTTCCATTCGCAGAAACTCTAAATATCGTTCTTTCAAAAAAAAATCCATCGAATTTTTACTCTAATATAATTATTAGGTATACGAATAAAATCAATCGGCTCAGTCAGTGTGGGCTGATTGTTCGTTAATTTGGAGGAGGGGGTTTGCAACTAAACTGCGCCAACTGTTTAGGTGCGTTTGCTTTTTAATACCTATGCACATTTCTAAATACGTTTAGTTTACACGGATAATTTTCACAATTCTCATTCTTAATGGACATTGCTTAAAGCTAATAATCGCCTCTTTACGCCTGCCTGGTGAAAAGTTAAATGTACATAGTTTTTTTAATCTAAAGCCGTATTCTGATTCTACTCTATATCCATTGCCATAAACGAATTAACAAGATTATGTAATTTTGGTTGGGTTTACATGTGATGTTATTAAAGTTGATTCGGGGTTTATTAATTATCTTTATGATATACATATTTGATCTTATCTATGTATTATCCATACTGTCAGGAACAATTGAGGTTATCGAAGACGAGTCTGCATATTGAACCTGATTTGTATCGCAAAAATTATTGAATATTCATGTGCACAAGAGGAATTTTAAGCGTAATTCCGTAAAAATAATTTTCATACTCGTGTTGGGGCAACGTGATACTCGTCTGGTTGCGTAACTGGAAAAGTTCATTTCTTAATGGAATTGGAGTTTTCCCATTTCGCCAAATTGATCTTCACTAATCACATCAGTTGTCAGTTAGTAAATTTGAATATTACACTGCATTTACACCATAACGGAGTCATACAACCGTCTCGTACTCGCAATAACAGCGAGTTTAATTTTGGTTTTATTCGGCTTATTCTAGTTTTTTTCCAATGCGTGATTTCAAATTTATCAGTAATTATTGCTAAAAATATTTCTACACAGAAAAAATATAGAGTGGTGACCAAAAACCAGAAGTCCAACATGCCCAAGATATTTTTGACAGGAGGTGCTGGCTACGTCGGGTCACACTGCGTTCTAGAGCTATTAAACAACGGCTATGAAGTCGTGGTGGTCGACAACATGGTTAATGCAGTTTATGGTATTAAATATCACTTGTTATGTAGAAAACTACAGTTTACTTCTTTAATTTTTAACAAATCTCCACACAAATCTTCTTCACAAATCTCGAATTAATTATTTTGAAAGGCTCTAGCGGAAAACCAGCAAGTTTGGAGCAAGTGGAAAAATTGACCGGAAAAGCTGTAGAGTTTCACGATGTCGACCTTTTAAACGAAGCCAAGTTGAAAGAGGTATTTCAGTCCACTGGACCTTTTGAGAGTGTCATCCATTTTGCTGCGCTGAAGGCTGTTGGCGAGTCGTGCAAATTGCCTCTGAAATATTATGGGAACAATATTTCTGGTAGCATCAATCTGCTCAATGTAAGTTGATGTCATTGTCGAATATCAATGGAATAATTGACACAATGAGCTGTGTTTAATCAAGAGTGACTTAAAAGATGAGAATGATTAAATAATCCAGGTCATGAACCAATCTGGCTGCAAACGCATTGTTTTCTCGTCTTCCGCGACTGTATATGGGGACCCACAAAAATTGCCCATTACCGAAGACCATCCTACCGGAAACTGTACAAACCCTTACGGGAAAACGAAATTCATGATGGAAGAAATGATGCGAGACCTTTGTCTTGCTGATCCTGTAATAAATACAAGCTGACGAGTATATTTATTTGATGGAATTATATATCTTTTGTGAATTTCACATCAGAATCATTTTCTCATCAGGAATGGAAGGCCATTATGCTCCGATATTTCAATCCAGTTGGAGCACATCCCTCCGGAAATATTGGGGAAGATCCTTCCGGCATCCCGAACAATTTAATGCCTTTTATCTCGCAGGTAGCAGTTGGCACTAGGGAAAAGCTAAGCGTCTTTGGAAGTGATTACGACACCAAGGATGGCACAGGTTTCAAAAAATGCGTTCACAGATATCGTTGACCTACTCAATGGTATAAGACTGATTTTCCCCATGATTAAAAGTCGCTTGCCGATATGTGTAAGCCTAAATATTGAAGCCGTCAAAAATGTATGCATTGGCTAGCACATGGACATGATTTGACAAAAATGTTCATTTTAATTGCAGGTGTTGATACTTGGCGATGGCAATCAAAGAATCCAAATGGATTTCAGTCATCCAAAACTTCAAAAATTTAAATATAAACTTCCTATCCGCGTTTAAGTTAATTCAGTGAAAGCACATAGTTTCAAAATGAAATTAAAAAGCGGTATATCATGGGTTCTAAGTTCTAACAACAAACAATGTGATCAAAGATTTGTGTTCTAAAAACCAGTCAATTAGCATGTAGACTTTATCTACTTATCAGGAAATTTATATAGTACAATGGCTTTAATTAAACATGCCAAATACAAATCGTTTTAGAATACAGCAGGCTGTGAAAACTATTTTATTTATTAAAACGAGTATATGCATTACGATTGAAATTATCTTTAGATGAAGAAAAATAAAAACGATGCATGAAATACAAATGTAATGAGAGTAAAACTTTCATTTTATTTAATAAAAATATTAAAAGGATTAAAACATTTGTGACTTTGTGACATTGTCAGGAATAGATGTTTTAAGTAAAATTAAATTAATACTGTTGACTGACTGATTTGAAAATATTAGTCTTCTGGAACACTTGAAATCAGCAGCTACAATGAATACACTCATATTTTTGAAGAAAGATATATCAATTGATTCAATTGATATGCATTTACATATTGATATTAAATTACATCCTTTAGACAACAAAGGTCTGTTATAAAAAATTTGGTTTGCTGACTGTTTGCATGCTGTGTTTCCTCGTCATTGACTGCAACAAAAGTGTTATTACACAACACAGCAACTAGTTAAAATATTTCTAAAAACAATAGAAAAGTTGTATTACTGTTAACATTTAAAGCAATGCTAATGACTCTTTTGATGACTTGAAATCTCTTTAGTAAAAATTTCTACGCTTTGGACGAACAACAATTATTCACATTTCTTTGTGTAATTTCATTAAAACAATTTCGTCAGATTTGAGTTTTAGCAGCTATAATTATAGTTTCCAGCTTGATATCTACATATCTCGAACAAATTTGCTTATGATGCATGAGATCATTAATATGAACTGAGTAGTACGTTTTTCCCGCACTAGCTATGTACAATCAATCTCTGGACTTAAAACTCCTAAAATAATTAAAGTTATTTCACCTTTACCATAAGATTTACAATCTTGCCACAATCTTGCGGTTTATAGAAATTATTATATAAAAATGGCACTCATTTAAAAATACAATATCGTGACTAGCTGATTACTTAATTATCATTTGTGTAGTAGTAGATATATTAGATGTATTTATGCCTCTTATGTTTTATCCTTATTGGGTTTCAATTTCATAGGGTTTTCACCTCTGGGTCACTGCGACGATTTAAATTCAACCAAAAAAACTGGCTCATCTAAAAGTCCTATTCACAAGTCCAGTAGTGTCGTATTGGAAGTCAAAGTCAACCCATTTTTCTCGGGCTATAATTTCTCTTGTCCAGACCAGGGGTCATCTAAAGGAATATTTTCAAAAGGAGGAGACGTAGCACTAATATTTGAATCGAGGTTTCCTCCAACGGCCTTTCGTACATCAACTCTATTGAGGCCACTTCCGTTTTCACAGGTATCACTGATGAATAGCATGTAGTCGTATATGATTTTCAGTCCAAGGACGCGTAAGGCTCCATGTAAAATTAGGTTGACAAGAACGGTTTTGAGAGAAAGACCATGAATTCCCACGAGGTAAAGCGTGAGGAATAGTGCCAATTAGGACGATTTCGAGAAGCCACCATATCCATGTTTTTTGAAGCTCACGCTGCAATAAACCAAAAAACTTTTTTTGCAACTTCAAATTCAAAAAAGCGTATTCAATCCAGCGCAGAATTTGCTACGATTATATAGATAGCATACCTTGTGGACGGCGATGAGTAGAATAAAGCCAAGAATGACTGAGGGTATGACGAACGCTGAAATGATGCAAATATAAATTACTTTTCGTTATTGAAAGACATTTACTACTTATAGTACGATAAAAAATGCTAATGATATAAAATACCGATGTAAATTAAGATATATATCCACGTGTGGTAGAATCCCGCAACATCATACCAAAATGTGATGGCTTGGTATACACCCAACAGCTTTGAAAATAATATGGATATGGGTAAGAGATTAACAACTTCAACTTTTATTTTTGAAAACAATCTGAATGAATAAAAGTGTCAAATTAAAATCCTCTTTAATCTTACCAAGTATACGTAGGAATAACCCCGCGCTAAATACTCCGGATTTTTGAGCCACTCGGGTAATCGACACGGGCAATTGATTTTTGGACAAGAAGGCATGGCGTAATAAGGACGAAGGAGGTGATTTTTAATACGCGGTTAAAAGTATGAAACGGACAAGGATATTAATTTGAACGGATCAGTTTGTATACGGAAGTCGTATAACTTGGTTCCGATGATTCCGCATATTACATGGCTATTTGACTCCCACGTACGTAGATGTTGTAGCTTACCAATTCGCAAAAGGTTAAAGGCAATTAGTTGGATGGCTTATGTACAAAATACCACACCACAATTAAGAAGAATGCAGAATTTTAGGTCTGAGAGAATCACGATGCAAACTTCTCACAATACGTCAGGATTTCTGACTCAGGCCCTCTATACCGTCTTTTCTTGAGCTGACTACTACTGACTAGTATGATTCAGTCTGGACATTGGTTTTAATTCATTCATTGCACAAGTATCCAAGAATAAATCAATTAAAGATGATCAAACGTCTTTGCATGAGATGTTGCTAATTTCCATTTGCAATGTGCAGCAAGATGAACAAAAAATTGTTCTTTTAGCAGCTGAGGAATTTTCATATGCCACATGCACATAGTAATCAAGGTTAAGCTTTTTCACTAAACGAACAGCACGAATTTTGTCATTTGCATGCAGTAACGCACACTTTGCCGTGACTGGATTTAACAACGTTCAAATACACATCTTTACATTGTTTCCAAATTGGGAAAAACTTCGGTACAAGAAACACTGTTGACTGAAAGTATGTCCTGTCAATAAAAGTCATCGCAAACTGTTTGCTCGTTTTTGTCATCAAAAGATACCTACAACATTATAATTTACGATTGGTTTACGCGCGGACAGTAAAAATACAATAAAATTATGGCACACAATACGATGTCACTTTTAACGGAACATGAGCAATTACAAAATTGGGAGATACTATGCCTTACATATATATTTGGGTAGAAACGTCTTTAACGACGGCCACACATGGACTACACTACTCGATTATGTATCATCAAGCCAGATGAACCAAATTCTCCAGACGTATGTACATGTAGACATGTATATGTACCGAGTATTTACAGAGACGATGATGTACCTAAATTTTATCCAGCATATTCCTTTCCACTCTAACACAGAAAGATTAAAAAATTTCTTTGCTTTAAAGCTGCTGCTCTGAGAGAAAATGAGCTTTCTTTCCATTTACTTACATGCTATGCTCATTCATTTACACTTTACACATACAAAAATTACATAAACAAAAAATCCAATAATCTTGGGTTTCGTGCATGGCATGCATGACAAAATGTAAACAGTTTTGGCCAGAAGCATGGAAAATGGGCAGCATACTTACGACAAACGCGTACTTGCTAATCTAAGTAGAATCTATAGGTCAATGTCCGCCCAGTCGATTTTCATGCAAAAAAAGTTGTTTAATTTTTCGCAAAGGATTGTTATACTCCCCCCATTTCCTTACAAAAGAATGCTGAAATTGAGTATGTACAAAAGTTTATGTCAATGAGCACCCCGTGATCTATGAAACTTGGTCACATATTTCTAGAATCTCGATAAAATGCCTTGGATCCTTTGAATAAGCTTTCCCATTCAGTATTGACTTTTTGCATGTGAGCAAAATGCGTCATTCCACATGAGTCCGTAATTCGATTTTGACCATAGAATTTAAACTATTTGTGAGAGTTGAATGGACAGCAAAATTGCAAACTTAAAATGTCGCTCCATCTTGGATTTGGACACCTAAAATGCATTCGTATGTTCGTAAGTACCTACACACATTAGCAAAAGTCTAGAATCATATCGTGCCTGTGACAATTCGCCCATTTTAACATATAAATGCGTATTTGCACGGACCGGAAGCATGTTTTTCTGCTCCTGCACGCTACATTTTGCATGACTATGTACAATTCACAATTGAAAATTGACGCTTTGTGAATACCTTTTTATGCCAAAAATATTTTTATTGCTTCTGTACCGTTTAAGTTCGAAAATACATGTAATTCAAAAAAAGACTCGTACTCGTAACTTGCAGCAAATAGAGCGCTCCTTCAGAGACCCATGGCCGTCTTATATTCAGCCAATTCAATACCCTCCCAATGACCTGGTTCGCCATTTAAGCCTTCCTTAAATATTTGGAATATGTCATTATAGATCAGTTCATCTTCTTTACTGTATGGCTTTGCAACGATTTCCAAATTTTCCTCCAGAATTTGTTTGGTGGGGATGCTGACCACAGTTGATGCAATATATTTGGGACGAGGGCGAAGTCCAAACCCCAAAGCTACGCGTTCTATAGACGACCCTTTTGTCTTTGCATATTCCGTGGCCTTAATTGCCAACTGCTTAACTTTTGCGGATGACGCATGCCACTCTGGTGGCCCACGGGTAGTGTACAGTCCCATTGCAACTGGCGAAGCGTTAATTACTCCCACTTTATGTTTCTGCAATGATCAATTTACAGACAAATCTTGATCAGGATTTTGATTGGAAAAAGTATAGCTTAACGACCTGTACAAAATGCTGACCTCAAAACATGGCAGGTACGCCTCCAACGCGGTGTCATGAAAATTATATCTTGAGTAGGAAAGCAACGAATCAATCGGGACTGGTGACTTTTCAATCAAATTTTTCATGGAGTCTAAGCAATATCCTGTCATGCCAATAAATTTTGCTTTCCCTGCCTTTACAACTGACTCTAAAGCCGGGAGGGTTTCTTTTAGAAGTACATTTTGATCAAGGCAAAATTCAACATCGTGAACCTGAAATTAAATAAATTTAAATTTGATATTTCAAAAGTAGATACAAGTATGTAAGTATGCATATTCATCGAACAAAGTTTATTTTTTACCTGGATAATGTCTACATACTGAAGCCCCAGCTTTTCCAGGCTAGACTCAACACTCTTGAGAACTTTGGAATAGCTAAAGTCAAAACGGCCTTCCCATCCCGGCGTGTAGTACCTTCCGGCTTTGGTGGATATGTAAAACGCCTGGCGAGGTACACCTTTCAGTGCCTCTCCAATGACCTCTTCGGAACAGCCGTACCACGGCCCAGTCTCAATGTAATTCACCCCAGACTTCAGCGTAAGTTGGATTGTCTCGACGCTTTCGGAACGGGCCACATTATCACTAATGAAAAATGCTTGAGATTTAAAAGTCCAAATTACAGAAATAAGAGCAAAATAGTACGCATATTTATATGACTATAAAATTCAGACC
Source organism: Seira sanloemensis (assembly GCA_027743915.1). Classification (NCBI taxonomy): domain Eukaryota; kingdom Metazoa; phylum Arthropoda; class Collembola; order Entomobryomorpha; family Entomobryidae; genus Seira; species Seira sanloemensis. The sequence continues at coordinate 2,510 of JAHZMY010002141.1, read as the reverse complement.
TGTAATAATTTGCTAGTGAGCTTGCTCCATAAGACATTAGAGACAAGGGCATGCCGGTCTTCCCCAGAAATCTGTAGGGCATCCGGTGAATCCACGAATCTTCATTGTCTGCATTATGAAAGTTCGCATCGAAAGTTGAAGGCACGAATGAATTAGGTTTTAGTATCAGTTCACTTGTCTCCGCCATTTCTTATTTCCAGTAGTGTGATTCAAAAAGGATACTGAAACTGAAAAATCAGTTTTAGATTAGATGGCAGTAAAGTCCTTGGATAAAAACCTTCATTTGACATTTACGCTCAAGTATATTCACCCTCTTGGATATTTGCAAAGTGTATAAATTATTCACACCAGTTTTTGATTGACACTTACATGTAAAGTTTGAATAAAAATGAATCCCTGATAGAAATCTTTGTTAGTATTTACACATACCACCTACTTGTGACAGATGAGAAGGTTGTATCGTAAAAAGATCTTGCCAATTCCTTCCAACACAGTTTCCGCGCTAGACTCTTCAAATTAGAACCTAAAATATGCTGAATTTGTGAACAAATATAGATGATAGTTTACATGAGTTTGCATTACATAACATCAACCTGTTATGTGTGGTTATACACTTCGAGCTTGAATGTCTCGTCATTTTTATCTTCATTTTATCATATCTGCAGTGTTGATAAGATAGATTATAGTGGGTTAACGACATATACTTTAGAGTAAGTAAATACATGCACAGAACATATCTTGCTCTCCTTTCAGACTTGTATTTATCTGATATGCATTTGGAAGGACTTTTTCAAAGTATTCTTTGAAGATGCTAATCAACACTTGAATATGGGTAGCACATTTCTTTTTTTACCGTTGTTGTATTTTCTGCACTGCATGAGCCGTGAGTTAATAAGCATTTTTTAGACTTGAACCAGACTTTAACAAACTATTGATCAATATATTGAGCATAGGAAAGTTGTAGGCAGGTTTGTTGTATGCAGTTGGTGTGAAGCCTGAAGGTGTTTTAATGTGCTTTCTCAGCTCATCAAAATTAATTGAGTTAGCATGGTCGTCTAAAAGTTGGTTTCATTGATTAAAAATGAGAACCTTATTGGAGCCGTTTTGATCTGAAAATAATAATCTTGAGAGTAAACAATTTGCATTCGCATGCTGACTGCTGACATGTTGCATATCATTATAAAATCATGGGATATTGAAAAATGGTTTGCTTGCACTCAATCTGTGCGGCATGTCGCCCCATTGTTTGCATCTTTTTCTTCTCAGACAGGCATCAAGTTCACCTTAATTACTAATCTCTCGCGAACATCTTCACTCTAGTTTGCCAATATTAGAATAATATACTCAAATATTAATTTAACGTGCAATGTGAGAATGTCGCTGTCCTCTGCTCTCAGGACAGACTACAAATTAGGAATGCATGAATATTTAAATTATAATTTCATATTTTTGTTCCTACCTGTGTGACAGGAACGAGATGCTGTGTGACTTTGCCATTTACATGTGTGCATTTTACATGAGTGCACACAACTCATATTTGTATCCTCATGTGAGCTTGTAGCAGGAATCTTATCTCAATTTCAAATTTACGTAGTTGCAAAGCTCATGAATTTTTCTCACTGTTGTAGTAAAAGGAACTATAAATTTGTGCAAGTTTGTACTGAGATTCTTGTTTCTCTCTTGTAGAACCAGGCAAAACGGTCTTGTCAAGAAAATATAACATAATTAGAAGCAATGGCCGCAAGCACTACTCGAATTAATCAATTTATTTAGCTCAAGGTCCTGGTATGAATCTAAAGTAAATTATACAGATTTAATCTCTCTCAAATTTTACTTCTGGGGTAATACTTTCAGTGCATTTTTATTTCTGAATTTAATTTCATTCCAAATTAAGCAACATTAACATGATTTACATAGAATCCCGGCTTTTTACTACTTCCCTCTTCTTGGTAGTTTTTAAATTTTTATTTATATACACACGTTTTAAACCCATGCAAATCAGTCGAATCAAATTGGAGCACCGGCAAAGGAGCAAATTGGCTTAATTTATAATTTATCGTTCGCTAAAATTGCCTACGTCTAACATTCAAAGTTGGTCCTTCGTGAAGGATATTTACTAAATATGGGAAGCATTGCAAAAATGCACCAGAAAAGAAACTAGGAACTCAAACTTTAACTGTGCAAAATTTACAGAAACTATTCCCAGCATTGTCAACCATAAAATATTTTTGGGTCAGAAAATATTTCTTCGAAAAATTAATTTCAAGCAAGTACAGTAACCCCGTTTAGATTCATAATTGTATATTTTTTCATTTCATCCCCCACAAGTCAGTCTGCAAATTCACATGAGAGTACAGTGTGTGGTGGGATACATTTGCCGACTTACCAATTACGAAAGAAACAAAATGACATGATATTAGTATTGGTCTATGTTTTATTCTCAAGTCTGTAATTAGTGACTTGTTATGTCATTTGCCGGAGTGAGATAAGTTTAACAAGGTTAAGTCCAC